>OX438765.1:5778890-5872802 GCA_949316455.1 Acleris holmiana | reverse complement strand
CGACCAAGTTCAGGTCATCGCACATTACAGCGCCCCGGCACCAGAGCAGCACCGCCCGGACCATGGCCTCGTTTCCTCCTCTTTCGACCTTTAAGTGGTATTGACTATGACGTCTTTGGTTGGCTATGACGTCGTGTCCTCTTTTTAAACCTGGCTTGTCAAAATTTACGGGTTCACTCCAAATTATGTATACAAGTTTTACACATTCATCATGTTCCACCTTCTGTCAAGAAAAAAAAAATTGTAGAAATTAATGCATAAAGCTATAGAATGTGTCTACCTTACTGGCTAACTAACTAGTAAGTTACTATGTATACTAATGTATAAAGTCGTTTTTATTTACGTATAGTCTTAATGCATGCTTATGCGATTTTGATGACAACACTAATAATTTACCAACAAGTCGTTTTAGAGTTGTTGGTATTTCTGTAGCTCTGCCTACCCCACTCTGGGAATAAAGGCGTGATATTATGTATGTATGTATGTACTAATAATTTCTACCATTAAACTGCTCTCAAGATGAAGACGGAAGGGGCCATAGGAACTCCTCAGTACAAGTTAGAGTGCGCGGCGTAGGTGCAGTTGATTCTGTTTACTTATGCAGCGTCATCCTAATTATCCTACCAATTCTACTCTTACTATTTTTTTTTAATAATCTATCCGCCCTTACTAATATTATAAATGCTAAAGTAACTCTGCTTGTCTGTTACGCTTTCACGCCTAAACCGTTAAATCGATTTCGATGAGATTTGGTATGGAGGTAGATAAATTAAATCCCGACCAAGGACATAGGGTTTTTACCCGCGATTAACGACTTCGACGCGGACGGAGTCGCAGGCAACTGCTGGTATAATTATCATTGTAAAAGCACGTTTTTGTTCGAATCACGCGTGAACAGTAAAACATCGTCGAATTATTGGAATACCGTTAAATATTCCAACCTCGACATGAACATCAGCTGTATTTACTTTGGTTAATTAATGAATTACACGTAACAGAAAATGATTAAAATAAACAAATGATTCAATAACGCGTGGGTGATATTTTTTCATCACAGATTTCTTTAATTTGTCTTAAAGTGAAACTTTCTTCATACAGGGTTATACGGAACCATTCATGTGCGAGTGACACTCGCACTTGTCTGTTTTACAAGCTTTTATTTAACTTGCTTAGGGCCTGTTGTTTGATCAGTAGTTAAATTAACTAATTATTTAAAAACGTAACTAATGGTTAAAACTAAACGAAATATGTAAACTGGCGGCGGCTGTAGCTGTGTGTAATCTGCCGGGTTAGAATAGTGCCACTCCATGTCTTCCAGTGGATGTCGTAAGAGGCGACTACGTCTCAAGAGGGAATAAAGGCTTGTAGTACTGTTAGGCGATGGGTTTGCTACCTGTCACTAATACACTGGTAAATACTTGTGCAAAATTTTGTTACAGAATCATCAAATTAAGTCTTTTTGGAGTTGTTGGTATTTCTGTAGCTCTGCCTACCCCACTCTGGGAATGAAGGCGTGATGTTATGTGTATGTGTGTGTCATTATAAGACCTGTTTCACAATCGACAAGTAGATTTATCTTTCAACTAACGACAGCCCTCATTTTGTCTATTTTCAAGTGTAAGAAAGGGAAAGGGCTAAGTACATTTATTTGTCAGATATTCATTACTTGTCGATTAAAAAACACGTGGTACCTAAGTCAATCTGAGATTAGGATCTAAATATCACAGTATTATGAAATTCAGTTATTTGGAACCTACTCATTGACTTGACATTTTGAGACGGACATTTTGCCGTTGAGATGATCTGGATTCAAATAATTCTATGATTCATTGAATGAGTAAATATGGTTTAAAGATTACGAAATTCAGTCGTCGTGACACCAACTCAAATGTCATATTGGTCGGTTTCATTAGTTTCATTACGTGTTAGTATCGTGTCAGGGTCATTATTTATAATTAGCAGTGAATTAGTATCTCAAATGTTTTAATAAAAGACTGCACAGATTGTCTTCCACGCATGATATAAAGGCTTCGACACACTGAATGCGTGTCAGGAGTAACGCAGATTAAACGCGAACCCGCGCGTGGTTGTTTATACATAGAACGCATTGTTCTCGGCACACTAAAAAAAAGACGCTGGCCTACATTTTAATTTAACTGATCACTGTTTGAAATCTCCGAAAGTTCCCTGTGAAAATAAAGAACCTTTACTTTCACTTGCTCGTTTTCACTGAAACCATGAAACCATGAAGTAAGAGGGTTGGTACGATTTGTTTACTTGAAAGAATAAAAACAATAAACTAGTATTTCTCAGCGAATGACAAATTTGTATCAATAATAATTTAGCTATCAACCTGTACACTCGTACGTTTGCTTGACAATTTATGAGGGAACTAATGAGGTAGGTTTGGGGCGGGCTACTACTATTTAACTTGACAGTACAGGCGTCCAAATCGTAAGCAATACGATTGAAATAGAGGGAAAAACCAACTAAAATAGAACCCTTGCTAGTTTTTTGTTCTTAAATTTGCTGACAATATCAGTCAAGTTTCGTTTCTTGCTGGAATCATCTTAAGCTATGATATTCCATGACTACACAAACATAACAACGTAACATTTAAAGATAGGCATAAAATAATAATAAACCACGACGCCTTTTATGCGTCCGCTCAAAGTTACTAGTCCCTTTAACGCACGTAACTTCAGAGCCCTTAGTGTAAGTGGCTAATTCATAAAAACGTCTCAAATACGTTTGCGTTGCTCGTATAAATATCATGGACGAAACGTGTTCGAGACGGTTTGTCGCGTGAACAGCATCTTAGTACACTTAAGGCTCTGGTGTCAATCGAGATGAACTTTACAACGAGCGAGATGTTACAAAAACAAAATGTGTAGTTGATATTTTATCTTGAATGAGAATCACATCAAGTGGCTCGTAAATCGGTGAGCTGGATGGAGTATGAGTGTGTTATGTATTACGTAGTAAGCAAATGAAAAACCGTCCGAGTGCGAGTAGGACTCGCGCACGAAGGGTTCCGTACCATGATCACAACATAACACACTTTATTACCTTTTTTAGTTTCACTGTCTGTGGTTACAGACAAATCTTGCAAAAACGGCAAAAACTCACGTTTGTTGTAAAAAAATATTTTATTTTGTTTTTGTATTTACATCTGTAAAAATTTCAACCGTCTGGCTATCACGGATCATGAGATACAGCCTTGTGACAAAGAGACTGACAGACAGACAGACAGATGGACAGTGAGGTCTTAGCAATTGGGTCTTGTTTTTACCTTTCGGGTACGGAACCATAGAAAAAGCCATTTTGCCCGATCGAGCGTAATGAGCTAATGAGATGAAAAGCCCGTGGGTAGACTTTGCCTGCAGTTACATTACAAAACATATTTAAGTATACAGAGTAAATTACTTTCATGGTACTTTACTTGTCATGCAACTGTGTCGTGCATTTGTAAAATATTTACTGCCCTTTTTTACACTGTTTGGGTTACTTGGTCTTAATTAGTTTTTTAAAAACACAGTTAAGTATTTTGTTTCTTAAGTTCGTGGTTTATTAGCCGAATAAATGATCCTATTGCTGTTTATTTATTTCGTCAAGAGCTGGAGTAATGAGTAGGTAATCGGTTTAGCGCTTGGGAAAATGGCCACATATTTTATGTCATGGAGAAGCTTTTTGAAAAGCTAGTGAAGTCCTGCGCATTTACGTGTAAATTTATCCTAACGCAAGACCCCTGGCAAACCCCCGCATCATAACCAGAGCGTATCAAAACTGCGGTCTGAGGAATAAGTTAATGTTACTTTGTCTCAATTTTATTGTGATGCAAAATTTATTTCTTTAAACCGAATGTCGTTTAATTTAATCGAGTTTTAAAAAATGAGTTTATTAAGGCTGTACGAGTATGTATAAGATTCTAAAATGGTCTAGTAAAGAATCAAAAGTGGCAAATCATTTTTCAAAATGACTTACCTACCTGGGAATGTAATTTCTTTTCTCATCCCGCCATTGAGATATTCTCCGAACATAAGAGATAGATAAGAGTTATTTGTGCAAGAGAGCAAAGTTGGTTTTTAACACAGTTGCTCAAAAAGTGGTACTTTTTGTAGCTGTATATCGTGCGGAAAGTGGGATATTACGCACTAGTGCGTTAAAGTTTTCTATTTTTTTTAAATATAATTTTGTTTCAACTTCCAAGCCGTGCATCTAACCAAAGAGTTTGCATGATCAACCACTTTTTGATTTCGTCATTTAGCTTTGAGACTATACATAGGTAATATAATTTAAAATATTAAAATGAAATACATACATACATAAAATGTATGTAGGTAATATTAAAAAAAAAACAGCTCTCATCAAGATGGCTGAATCTGAATTAGTATTACGAATGATTAGATAGTTGCGTATTAAGGTGAATTCACATTACACCATGCAGAAACCGGGCACAGCCCAGTACGGCGTAATGTGAATCCACCTTTATGCATTACCGCTGGTTAATAGAGAATTATACTTTTTATTTTTTAAATATAGGTAATTAATTAAATTACTGTGACTTTTTTTTTGGCTGAATGGTCACAACCGTTGCCATTTCATAAAGTCTGTGTCAATTAAAAGTAAAATTGTCTCTTGTAATAGTTTTATTTACTGATTTATTTTGTTTCATTGATATTTTTTCGCAAATGTATTAAAAAACGTCGTTTGATACACGTGCGGAACTGTCATTTTAACTCGTCCCGAGTCTTGTCCCTCGCTTGCGGCTCGGGCCAAGATACTTCGGGACTCGTGTAAAATGACATACTTTCCGCACTTGTATCAAAATGTACTATTTTGCTGCAAAACAAAGATTCTGTTGCACATACTACTTTTCACCGCAGCAGCGGGAAAATATTACCTTAAGGTAAAAAAGACCACATGGTGAACATTAAACGCCATCACCCCGCCGCCCGCATGGTGCCACACCACGACCACCTTTACACATTGTGAAAATTAATTAAAATGTTACTTTTCACTTCTTATGCTTTTAAAGTCCTTCTCTATGCTGGGTATAGACTGCATAAAATAACATTTTATTTGACAACCAAGCCCTACTACAGCCAGACAGACAGACGAGGTGACTGCTCTAAGTAAACTTGTTATTAAAAGCAAGCATTATTTACAGAAACATTAGAAAATCAACGTATGACTTGGCAGTACTGTGTACCTAAGTTAAAAATCTCATGCACAACATTTAACAAAAAAAAGAAAGAAACAGTGGCGGGAAACAGGTTTTTGTCTCGTTTGGGCCTATTAATTAGTTGTTTTCTTTGTAAAATTTGTTGTGTTACGGAATTTAATTAAAATGTCGTCAAGTGAAGAGGAAATAATGCTCACACCTAATGGACTAATGGAAAAAATGCAACAATCTTTGCTGCCTTAATTCCAAGAAAAAGTTCGCCTGCTGGCTCGGATGGATAGGTACCATAAGTCTTGGATAAAATGGTTGGTTTTATGCCCTTCTTGTACAATCTCCTATAATTGTCTCACGCTCGCTCACGCTCGTAGCAAAATCGACTTTTGCTCTCTGTCTTTAAACAGCAAAACCACCCTTTTTGAGGTGCTGTGATGAAAAAAAAAATCAAACACGCGTCGCGCCACCACTTCGAGATACGAGTACCAAAAAGAAACGGTAACGTTAGCAGTTTGGATGCGCTCCTCCCACGATTACAGACTGGTAGGTTTTAGTAGACTGAAAATAAAATTACATACATACATACATAACATCACGCCTTCATTCACAGAGTGGGGTAGGCAGAGCTACAGAAATACCAACTCTAAAAAGACATGTTAATAATTTTGTAACCACATTTTGCAAAAGTAGGCTGAGATGTTTACTAGTGTATTAGTGACAGGTTGCAAGCCCATTGCCTAACAATACTAGAAGCCCTTATTCCCTTAGTCGCCTCTTACGACATCCACGGGAAGACATGGAGTGGCACTATTCTAACCCGGTGAACACACCGAAAAATAAAATTAACCTGGTAGAATAGAGGCCAACTTGTTTGCTTGAATCACAGCAGTAGAAATGACCTCAGATAATCGGCAGCATTGGAGCTACTTGTGTACTTACCCAAAAGTAGAAGAAGAGTGCCAACCTCTCGTACAGTCAAGGACTTTAATGCCGTTATGCCACTATAATTATTTTACCTTGTTCTTTCATGTGGTTTGACGCTGTCATTATGACAGGGTTCCATATTGGCATAACAATTAACGTCCTTGACTGTACCTACTTAATAACAGTCTCACAAATACAGTCACCTAATAAAATAAAGCAGCATACTTGAGCCTTGTCATGCTTGTCGTAGGCATTTGACGTTGAGCTAGAAACTTATTATGAAAAGGCTCCAAAGTGCTCAAGATTTTCGCTGTGGTAGCTGGCCTTATAAGTAGCTGCACACTTTAGTACCTTGTCGGTTTAAGACCTTCATAATATCAGTGCAGTAGTTTAAACATGACGTTAAAGTGACAAAGCACCAAGAGTGTAAAGCTACTTAAATGGCTAACCGTAGGTACTGTAATTTGAAGTAGAAAATAAATAAATCAGTACACAGTTAGCTACGGACCCGAAAAAGGGTCAAACTCAACAGCAAAGACAAGTTTCGGGAAAACAAATTGTTTGCCGCCATGTAATTAATGATTATTCTAAAATTTTATTAGACCGCCGCTTGCCACAAGATGCTACATGGTAAGAGCAGAGGAAAGACTGGTATGTTCGATATGTGCATTATTTACACCACACTAGATAGGCGACCTATTAAAAATGCATCCACATGCAGCACCGTACACACATTGGAGGGGCGTAGCTGTTATACCTATCTTAAAACGGTTTTTATGTCTAACCGTCGACCGAGCGAGCGATAATTAAGGCCATAGATTGGTACCTACTTATTCTTTTTTAAGTTAAAAATCAATTCAAAATCAGTATTGATCGGTTCCATGAGTACCTAGAGGCTGTTATCTTAAACTGTGGTAAGTTTTATTGGCCAGGTGAATAATGTAACGTAACTGATTAATGAAACGCTTCGTACCTAAGTTTTTGCAATAATATCCTTTTAATGTTTAAGAATTGACAACACGGCGCGGCTCGGCTTTGTTAAATCATTTTTAACTAGGTAAGCAGGTACTTAGCGGATGCGCCCGGACGCCCTCTCACTCGCACCCTTTGAAATTTGGCGATAGATTGTAAACTTGTTTGTTTTTCATTTTTACTTTAAGTAAGTACTTAGTTAGTTACAATCGAGCGCGTCGACCCGCCGGTGGTGCAAAATCGAATGTTTGCATAATTCGGGAATACACTGACATGGTGCGAATTCAAATGAGTGTGGTGATAGTTAACTAAGAGCTTTAAACTACGTATCGGAAAAGATTCCCGAACCGGCGACTACCTGCCTTCACGAGCGACAATTTTAGGTGCTTACCTACCTACCAATGTGCAGCGTACATAATCAACATTGGTGAATTTAAACGTTCAAGTTTATGCAAATCGAGAGTGTGCAATAAACAATGTTAGTGAGCTTAAGACAACTGATAATATCAGCATTCGATTACTGTGCACTGTGCGAAGTGATGAGTATGTTTGTTTTGTCGCAAATGTGAGACAATTTGTACGGGCGTGCTTTGCTGTGCCATTAAAACAGAGGAGGAACTTCGAACACTCAAGGTACCTAATTTAAAACATAAGAAGCTTCATCGGTGTGATTAGGTTGATTTTACAATCGTTTACATAACTTTAAGAGTTTTTTTTTTAAATAAGTAGTTTAGAATCGTTTGTGCTATTCTATTACACTGTAATCGGTGTTTTTGACGGTCCTAAGCCCGATAAGTAGGTATGTACCTAACTGCCACTATCTTTATCTAAGTGGAAACAACGCTTGTTTATTTGAATTTACAAATTATGCGTTAAGGACTTTAATTGTTAGACACTATGGAACCCTGTCATAAAGACGGCGTTAATAGTTAATTTTAGCTTTCTTTAATCTGGTTAACGCCGTCATTATGACTGGGTTCCATAGTGGCATACCAATTAAAGTCCTTGACTGTACCTCGCCATAATCCACCGGTAACCGAATAAATGAAGTAAGCAGGTGAATAGGTGTGACAAAAATACCTACCTGCCTGGAATGTTATTATTTAAAACCAATCACTTTTCAATTCGTTATCGAACTAATAACAGGTAAACTAAACTTACCTACTGCCGAACCTTGTGCTTCGGCCGCACGCACTGTTGCGAAAAATGTTATAAATGCTTCGACTGGACTAGGTAGGTTGGTAGGTATTTACTTTCGGGCGGCGCGGCGGTTAATAGCTCTGCAATTAATTACCTACTTAATTAAATTCCTACTAATATTCAAACCGCCGATAGATTTAAACTTTGAATCTGAACTTGGTACCTACCTAGTCTTATTTTTCGCGAGGCTGTGCGTGTGCGTAGGCACCTACCTGTAGGTGTGCGCAATGCGTTTTTGTTTTCTTACTGATTTCCTTCGCTGAGTGTTTGTTTATGAGTCTGTTCTTTCGTGTGTTATTGTGCGTGTGCTAGTGTTTCTGTCTTGTGATTTGTGCCAACTCGTTGGATAAACTTTGATGAACTTTATGAGTAACCTACAATAAAAACGTGTTTTTATGAATTAATTTAATTATTCAACTGTTTATTCTACGCATGAACAATACTTAAATAACACTGGCCAGCAGCTTAAATAAGTAAATTACCTACCTAACTACCCACTTGTTTACCATTACAGTCAAAAATAATGCACCTACCTACCTACCTTACTACTACCAAATAAAAAGTTAAAGAAGTTGACGGACGGTAATCCATCATTAAATTAAATTAGGTAGGTAGGTACGGTATTTAACGTTATTAGATTTGAGAGAGATTGTTTGCTAATAACGCTAAACTTTAGACAAAAGGAGTTTGGATGATGGTTAGTTGCTGCCACGTAAGTTTGTAAACATCAATTTCTTTTATTTATTTTAGTTAGGTACCTAGGTACCTAGAACTTTGCTTATAAGGTCATCATAACATACACCTAGGTAACTGTAAAGTTTAACACTAAATACAGTAGGTAGGTGCCTTCATAACCCATAACCACGAGCATGTTAAACACTCAATGCCGATACCTCTTATCATCAGGTACTTAAAAAAAATAAGAAGTAGATAGGTAGGCAAGTTAATTAATTTTAAAAAACCTTGTTACCATTGATGTCGTTTAATAAGTAGACACTGAAGGCAGTAGGTAATTGTTGATTATTTTAAACAGGGAGAGATTATTTCTACGTTATGTAGGGAATCACGCGCGCGGACACGTGACCGCGGGTGAATGAACCGACCGACGCCGGCGGCGATCGACGAGTGAGGCGGCCGGCGCGGCCGCGCCCGCTCCCATTGATAAACGTACTATAACTACCTATCGCGTTGCTTTTGCGTACTAGAAGTGACGGTTTCATTGCGCGCTGAGTTTTGTTTGAAAAAGTCAAAATTTAACCTTACGTTTCCGCAAAAAAATTCCAACGGATTTCAGTTCAGTATAATGGTCTGAAACCACAGTTTCAGTTTTCGTTGGACCGTCCCTTACACCCTGTATAATGCACTTGTTCGTTCTCATCTGGAGTATGCATCTACTTAAAACGACATCATCGATTGTCCATGTCTCCTCGGTAACATTTCATGGAAATGCTCATGTTTATGTACCTACTTGGTCTAAAAATATGTTCGCCATACAATTTTGCAGTAACAACTATACTATAAATCACTTCCTCGCACGCAGGGGCCTCATAATTACAAATATAATCATACAATTTTATGATGATTTTGGCAGCTTTGTAAGTGCAGTTAAAATGACTTTGTAATTAGTTACCTTTTAACTTGAGTTATGAAAACTATTTTATTTCATTTCATGTCTATAGAGTTACCTACTGTTTTAAGTGCATGTTTTAATAGAAGTTGCTAGCTTTGTGCAGGTAATTCCTAAAAAGTGTAACATACCTTGCTGAAACTTTGTTGGCTTATAAATAACTAATTTGTCTTATTATATCAATGTATCATGTAACCTGTTTGTTTTCCTTAACAAAGAATAATAAAAATAAAATACAATGAATTTAAAAGGAAAACGATCATGACTAACTAGACTTCTTTGGTTATTGAGATATAGGCGATTAAAGTATTTATACCTACTAAAAATCATCTAGGAAAGCACCAAATAACTTTAAATAGAATGTTCGTTCATACTTGTTGTTTTCCGAGATTGTTTTTTGTGTTCGTAGGATACTACGCCTTTAGGCGTCGGAACCCTACTCTAAGCATGGTCCGACATGCTCTCGCCCGGTTTTTTAAACCTACTTTTTTCTAGCGGTTTCCTGCGACTCCGTCCGCGTACAAGTCGTTTATCGCTATTTCCTCGGAAATCGTCAAAATTTTCGGGATAAAAAGTACCCTTTGTCCTTCCCCGGGACTCCAACTATCTCCATACCAAATTTCATCTAGCGGATCATCATATGTATATTACTTACATACATACATAGGGTGTCAAAATCATTGCCCTTCCTTTGCTTCGCCGTAGTCGAGTAAAAAGTATGCACATGGCATATCGGTTTAAGTAATTAGCTTAAAAAACATAATAGACATAAGGTTGCCTAATAGAGTATGCTTGTAACATTAAGTACAATATTTAAATTTGGTGCCAAAATGTTAATTTTGTACACTGCACAATATTTACAAATGAAAGAACTCTTCAAAATAATATTACATACAACGTCGACGTGCGCAACATTTAGTTAATCAACTCACTAATTCTCAGATATAGGTCTGGTTGGTCCAGGCCAGCCTCATATGCCTTCTGAGTTTATTCTGAGCATTACAATTGTCACCTTCAGCATCGTATCAGACAGATCAAGTTTTACTTGATGCTCGCTAAATATGCATCTTATAGAGTTAGGTACTCTTAGAACTACTTAATGGATAAATTGTTATTTAGGTAGCATTGAAGATTGTTTTTGAAGCATTGAAGCAGCCCTACCTTACTTTAGTCGTTATCGTTATAACAGGCACTTTCCAAAAAGGATGTTCCGTCTTAAGCGACATCTACGCTTCTTCTTCGTTTTTTATTTTGGAATTTGCTTAATAAAATGTGACAGGAGCTTACTTGAAGAAAGTTTCCGTCAAAAACGTAATTTTTGAGACAAGTTTTTGTTGCCAACTGTCCTTTATTTGCAAAGTCTTTACTGCTTATTAAAACCAACTAATGAGTCCAAACTCGATGGGTCCGCGTTAAGTATAGCGGAGATCCTGTCGCCAGCTTCCGACTATAGCATCAGATTAGCTCTATGTCATGATACTCATGATAATATTGCACTGTCACGCAATATACATATGCATGCAAAATTTCAGATCAACCGGGAAGTGGGTAAAATTAAACTTACCTACAAGATTTCATTTCAGACACCGTGACAGGTGAAACTATACTTGGGAGCAAAGAAATCGAACCATTTTCTACGGATATTCAGTACTAAGTGGGTCGATTTTATTTACACTTGGTAAATAAAATCTTGTAAAAAGGCTAGTATAAAGATATATAAATTAAAAACGTGTCACAGCAAACATGACTTTATAGCTATACCTACTGGGCTTCTATTATAATCGGCAAAATCATATTGCTTTTGACATGTTATCGCATTGTCAACGTTACCTACGATAGGCTCTTATATAGTGAATTGTTAAAAAAATACGCTATTAATATAGCGATATTAATGCTTATGCTAGATTTGTTAGTTGTTACTTTAATACCTTTTGCTAATTGAATTAGGTTTTTTAATATGAATGTCAGAGGATAATGTATGTAAGTAGGGTAATGTACATTTATGTGTAGAGGGCAAAGTATGTGTGTATGTTTATCATTGTCTCTTACCCATAGTAGAAGCATAGAGCTTAGTTAGGGACTAGCTCAATTCGTGTCAGATTGTCCCCTGATATTTATTTATTTATAATTCAGAAGAAAATATTAAAGGTGAACGCAGCAAATCAGCACAACACACCACAACACGGATGAGTGCGGAAACTGATTCTCACGTGAATTCAATTCGCCAAAGCAACAAGCCGTCGGCCCGTGAATTAAAAAATACATAATAGTATGTATGCGATCATTCAACCATGAATTGTGTGGAGTATATTCCAATAAAGTACATACCAACCCATCAATTTAATTATTTGTAGCCTATTCCAACGGCGTAACTACGTGGTCATTGTGACTCGTTTATTTTAGCTTCACTTGTTTATAACTAACGAACTAGTACGAGTATGTAATGTAACTAAATGTAGGAAGTCGATTTTGACCTTGAAACCTATCCTAAGTACGAGTATACTTATAAGTATGTAGCTATAGCTACATATGCGCTTCCGATTATAATTTTAATAATACTCGTATGCAACCATTATTTGAAAGGAGACTGAAGGGGTGTATTATTGACGCCATTTTTAAAGAATAAGTATAAGCGATGGTATAAGGTAATCTATATCTGTATATCCAAGGCTCGCCTCGCCTATTTCTCCTCCTTAAATAATGATAACCTAGAGAAGCTCAATACTTGTAACTGTCATGTGCTAAATCACTACACATTATAAAACAATGTCGCGTCCCGCTGTCTGTCCCTATGTATGCTTAGATCTTTAAAACTACGCAATGGATTTTGATGCTGTTTTTTTTTAATAGATAGAATGACCCGGAGCAAAGCCAGTGCGGGCCGTTAGAAACATAAAAAACAGCTTGAATCTTAAAAAAACAGCTCAAACAGCAATCTCAAATTTACTACAATCATATATTTATACGGTGGAACTATACGGTCGTAAGAATGATTATTTACATAAGATAGTTATGTAGTTACCTATATTTAATTCAAAACTTAGGTTGGGTTAGTTATTCGCGGTGCTGAGTTAGTCGCGTTATATTTTGTTTAACAACTTGACTCGTGTTATACGGGGCGTAACTAACCAGATGCCGGACAAAATTAACATAAGATAATAAAGCTGTGTATCCCAAACTAAAAGTACCTGGAGTAAGGGATTGGAAACTATGTTTTATTATTGCTCACGTTTCCCTCGAGTGTATCCCTACGAGTTTCAAGGGTCAGTATGCCTCCGATAATCACATCGCTTTGGAAACATGAATACCTAATATATTTTCTCCATTATGCTAGGAAGTATTCACCTTACTATTACAAAAACAGCACGAGGTTTTCGTACCAGGCTAACTAATACATATCTGTATGAATGAAATTTCATTAATTTCTCGTCATTTTACTTCTAAACAGCCAAAAATCCGTACAGTCAAAGTTTTCCAAAGTTTATTTTACTAATAAAAGGTTATTGGCGCCTTAATTAACACCGTACACGTAAAGAATAACCTTAGCAACCGGCATTTAGTTCAGCGTATTTAAAGAGTTTTTACAATTTTTTAAACATCCGTGATCATTTAAATCCCCATTTATACAATTTAGATTTATTATATTTCAATACAAGATTTTAATTAAATTGCATTCTTTAAAAAAAAACGACGGTACTAAGTATGTGTTTTATTTTTGAAGATAATTTTGTGACGTTGCTCAACTTGCAAATAAAACTAAATTGTTAATTTTGTTCGCGAGATAGACAAAGAAGTATAAAGTATATATAACCATATCGACAAATCCTTATATTATGGTACCTAAGTATGTATAATCGCGCTTTGGAAAACGATATGTTTTTGACGTTAATTGCGGAATAGGCATTTTTCGGATCATCATCGATGTGCCTTGTTGTAATTTTCGGGTAGATTAATTGAATGTACCTACATTACTTTCAAACAACCCGTCGGTTTGTTAGATCAGTAATTGAACTAAGTAATTGTTAAAAATCGTAACAAATGGTTACTCTCAAGGAAATGTGTCAAATATTGAATTCTTATTTCGAATTTTAACCATTAGTTCAGTTAACTACACATTTGAGTTCTTAGGATTATAGTCTTGAGAATTGAAATGTCTATTGTTCTCAAATTCCATTTACCATCAGGTAGCCTGAGTGCTCGTGTGCCTTCTCCTTAATATATTAAAAAAAAACTACTACTCAAACAATCAGCATAAGGCCGCCAGGTAGTACGTACTAATTATGGCAAGTACCTGAATATTTACCTAATTGTTTGGTAATAATAATTTGTCAATAACCATTGTTAGATTGCATGCAGTCGGCACGCGACTCGTCTCATGACATAACGTGCTATTTCCGTAGTGAAGCTAGCTTTGTATAGGCAGACGTATGAGCAATAGTGAGATTCGCAATAATTCAAGGCAATTTTTTCATCTCACTTATAAACCATTTCCCGGGTCTTTGTTCCATAATGTTATCGTGATAGGTACAGATTGTACTAACGTTAAAAAAAAAGTTGTAAGAGGATATGCGAGTGGCCATGATTATAATAATATGTGTTGACAATTGAGTAATAACTTTGTACAATAAACCGGGCAAGAGCATGTCAAACCATGCTCAATGTAGGGTTCCGAAGCCTGTACTTACTGCAAACATAAAAATCAAAAAGTAATAACTATTTTTCTATTTAATTTAAAGTCATCTTAGATGATTTTAGTAGGTATAAACTCTTTAATCGCCTGTATCTCAAGAACCAGTGATACTTAGTCATTATAGTTTTCCTTATAAATTCGTTATATGTGCTTTCATTTCAGTTTTTTTTCAGATGTTTAGTATTTGTAGTTTTGGCTGTAGGGGGGACGACGACGACGACCTCACTTGACTCTAACGAAAATTAGCGCTTTGAAGCTTAATATTTCAACAAAACGGATCCCTTGATCGAAAAATTGGTTCCACAAACCCACAATATTTTTTCAAAGACCTATCCAACGACATCCCACATTATGGGGTAAACCACCTTCAAAAACGCAAGAAATATTTATTTAAATGGTAGGTAATGAATAGGTCAGCTGAACGCTGGTCCAACTGAAGTCAGTTTTTGCGTTAAACATATCGTGGGACGCCGACTTCAGTTGGACTGACCTATTACTTACCATTTTATCAGAAGTCATATAGTTTATTTTATTTAATACTTTTTAGTGATCTTAAATATTATAATATACTGTTATGTAGTTCCACATAATTAATAAGATAATAAGAAACAATCAACGTCAAATCCTACTCATATAATATTTAAATCATTTAAATATGCTTTGTCATAGTCGCTCAACTATCTTAATCCAGATATCTTATCACCACCCTTAAAATAGGTATCATTGAGGAGTTCCGGTGGCCATCATTGGTCTTCTCCTCACCAAATGGTACTTTTTGAATGCAAATGCTGGACTTGTTACTGAAAAAACTAAAATTTCTATATGTATTCCATGAATATTTGAGGACTTCCCTCGATTTGTCCAAGATTCCAACATCAGATCCTGACTCGATGACATAGGGAACTCTTTGAAATAAAAAATAAATTATAATATGTCCGCAATTGACGTACAATTGGTGAACATACATAACAAAAAATCTATCTATAAAATTTACAAATGAAAATTAAAACTAAGAGTAAAACTAAACTAAAACTAAAAGGCTGAGTCTAAAAAAGGGCCCTGTGGCATTGTACCGAAGATGCTGGCAGCAATTCCTCGCTGAATAGTTAAACTAATGCGTTGACCGAGGAAACTGCCAGCTCTGCGGTCTCCAGTGACGTCAATGAGCCTCTTCGAAATTTCTTTGTAGACGCTTAGAGCGCTAGGACCCCACGGACCAAGGGTCTCGAAGCCGAATGAAGTAACAATATTCTCTGGGCCGCGATCACTGGAAGTGGAACATAGAACCTCCTACTTTTTTTGAAGTCGGTTAAAAAATAAAGGATAACGGTATGCGCGACCTATGTCAGTCTAAAACATTTTTTGGCGCTCCTCCTTATACTACCGTTTGTTAGTAGTCTTTTTGACTATATGGGGTGATATTACCGTGAGATAGCTCTTAAAGCCTATCATTTATTTACAAATTCTTTAATTTATTTCAACTTAAATATTTCAGAGGCTATTAATGTAGAAATAATTTATAGAATGATTAAATAAGTCATTTATTAATGAATGAATTACTCTTCCATACTAACTAAATCTTAACCACGCCGTAGGACGGATTTGATGGTGCAATGGTAGTGTAGTGTAACAATCCTAGTGTGCTGAGCCTGGTAGTTATGGGTTCTGCCGTGTTATACTGTCAAGGAATCACTTATTAACTCGACGGACGACTTATTAAACGGTGAGCGTAGGAACAACATTTTAGGGCGTACATTTTCATTTCAGTAGATTAATACTTGCTCGTATCAGCGTGCTCTCAAGATCAATCGTTCGACAAGAAGCGGTTTTTAAGACAATAACACCTCTGAAGACAAGTGAAGCGTGTAAGAGAAATAAGTAGCAGTTAAGTTAGGCTTTACTATCAATACGAGATACGAGGTAGAATTCTTTTTTTATAACACACTCTCCAACTTTAAATTTTAACTGTAAAGTAACGAAAAAAACCCCTACGATTAGAATACGCGATGTTTTGGCCTTAGCATGGAGCAAGCGATCTCCCTGAGTTAATTCCGAAATAACTGCGAGTGGGCCGGAATAATAATAGAGGCTATGATAAAATGCAAGACATTCATATACACTTTAGCGCCCTGACGTTTTGAACGGTTCAATGCGGTATTGTAGGTATATGGCGTCACACGAGCCACACGTGATAGAGCTCTTCTATATGTATAGGTGCTGTTACTAGAGAAATACATATTCCATAAATATTTTCTGAAAATCACATACTGCTATGAGTATAGTTTTATCTAGTAACATTTTTTTATTTCTAAAATGTGGGAGAAGTCACGTTTTCTGCTTCTGTACTTCTCTTGAACTTTGCTAGGTTTTGATGAACGTGTCAAATGTCACATATTATATTTAGGTACCTATTTATATTTCCCCCTAAATTGAAATACGAAACTAAGATGTCCCTATACCGTCTACATTCATGCCTTCACTTTTCCTGGGAGTACTACCCGACATAGAATACGTGGATAAAATGTATAAGTGCATCTCGTACAACTTGCGGACGAACGAGCGTTTTACGTTTTCTTGGTGTAAACTGAGACAAAATATGTTTAGTGTATTATTTCATCTGGTCTTCACACACCATAAAAAACGTGCTAGCCAGGCATTGAAAGAAGTATCATTTTTTATTTGACATTGAGCGCGCGCTTAATGTGATTAGACGAAAAGAAAACTTGTTTTTATATATGATGGCAATCGCTCGCTGATCTCATGACTTTTTGTGATTGTAAGACTCAGTGAGGTTGAGGAATCCTCTTGCTTAATGCCATAGAGTATTAAAAAACCGGGCAGGAGCATGTCGGACCGTGTAGGGTTCCGAAGCCGTACTTACTTACTACAAACTCATGTTAACGAGTATTGACTAATTTTCTATTTAAAGTTATTTGATGCCATCTTAGACGATTTTAAGAACACTAATCGCCTGTATCTTAAGAACCAATGATGTCTATTTAGTCGTGATAGTTTTCCTTTTAAATTCTTTATATATGTGCTTTCATTTAAGATTTTTTTCAGATTTTTAGTATCTATAGTTTTGGCTGTAGGGGGGGGGGACGGGACACTTAACTCTAACAAAAATTAGCGCTTTAAAGCTTAATTTTCATACACGGATCTTTTGATTAAAAAATTGTTTTCACTAACCTAACCCACAATGTTTTTGAAGGACCTATCCAACGACACCCCACGCTATGGGAGAGACGAGAAAAAAATACAACCCCACGTTACGCGTAGGCGACGTACCCTAAAACAAACATTTTTTTCTCATTTTATTGTACCAATTTGTTTTAGCTTAGCAGCAAATTAATTTAACGCATAAATTATGAGACATTCCATCTTTAAAAAATAATTGTTACTGCAGACGTGTTGTTGGTAGACCTTTTGGCAATGTTTATTTCTTTATAATATCATGCATAATAGTGTGTGGCCCTGTGAAGTTGAACAGCCGTGGTACTACAACGAGATGATTGACAAGTTAAGCACAAATTAACAGCGCGAGATTGTATTACGTAGTTTTTTGTTGTCTTCCGGTATCAACCTTTTGATTAGTTCACCGCCGAGACCCATGGCCATAGTATATTGTCCTGTTTTTTTTTTTAAATTCACTTTTAAACATTTCAAACGCTACCTTGTAATGTTACATTTTGTAAATAAATCCATTATTAATTATTAAAATTAAATAAAAATGCCGACAAATCCCGAAGATCCTCCTTTTTAACCACTAAAAAAAGATTTTACTAAGCATATGATGCTACAACACAACCTTTTTCTTAAAAAAAAACATAGAAGGAAAGATAGAGGGAAAGAGGCAGAGGAAGTCCAAGAAGAGATTACTTTGAGCAGATAAAAGAGAAGTTTATGGTTGGATCGTACCAGAAAGTCAAGCAGTTGACGGAGGACCGGAGCGGTTGGCGATTACTCCACCGACGAGAGCATGGGTCTTCAATAAAGAGAGAGATTCATTAAATGTCGTTAAACCTAAATCTGACCAATGTAGTAAATTCTGTTTTTTATAAACAAGAAAATATTATTGCATCATCGCGACCTAAAATCAGTTTTTTAAAAACTAATAACTTATTTTACGTTAAGGGTATTAAGTTCATGTTTGTTAAATAAATATTGTTTGCATCAAATACCTATTCAGCGAGGAATTGCTGCCAGCATCTTCAGTACAATGCCACAGGGCCCTTTTTTAGACTCAGCCTTTTAGTTTTAGTTTAGTTATACTTTTAGTTTTAATTTTCATTTGTAAATTTTGTAGATAGATTTTTTGTTATGTATGTTCACCGATTGTACGTCAATTGTGGACATATTATAATTTATTTTTTATTTCAAAGAGTTCCCTATGTCACCGAGTCAGGATCTGATGTTGGAATCTTGGACAAATCGAGGGAAGTCCTCAAATATTATTGGAATACATATAGAAATTTTCCGGAACTCCTCAATGGTAGCTATTTTAAGGGTGGTGATAAGATATCTGGATTAAGATAGTTGAGCGACTATGACAAAGCATATTTAAATGATTTAAATATTATATGAGTTGGATTTGACGTTGATTGTTTCTTATTAATTGAGATGTGGAACTACATAACAGTATATTATAATATTTAAGATCACTAAAAAGTATTAAATAAAATAAACTATATGACTGCTAACAAAATGGTAAGTAACCACTAGTACCACTACCCATGACGATGTTGACACTGAAATCACGACCATTAAACCCGAAGCGACGAATGGTTACGTAATGATTACATTAACATGTTAATAACCTCGTGTATTGGTTCAGCCAGACAGCGCGGCGCGGGCCGCGCTTTAGCTAGAGGCAATAGCGGCCAAAAACGTATTTGCTCTCATACTCTATCCCTGCGAACGAAGCCTGCGGTCCTGGGATCGATTCTCGTGCTTATCACACAAATAATTGTCTTAACAGGACAATTGTTTGTGTGATAAGCACGAGAATTTGTTACTGCACCTTGGATATCTTCAACGTATTAAAGCTTGATAAACATTAAGGATGTTTATTCAGTAGGTAGGCTGCACAGGTATTTTGAGTATTTTTACAAGTCAAAAATCTATCAGCTTTTCCTAAAAAGAGACCACTGCTGACAAGAAACACCGTAAGAAACACAACAGTCAGTGATTATGAGCTTATGACTATGAAATAGTAGTTAATCTGTATTAGTATTTCTCTGCATAGTATGTGTATCGTTGTCTAGTAAATATCGTGTGATCTTAGATTGATTGATTGAATCTCTCGGATGCTTTTTTCACAGGACTGTTAGTGGAGGAGCGTTCAGTGTTAAATTCGATTCATGGTACGGCCAACAACGGCGCTTCGGTTGTGGTTGTATGTACGTATTCGACGGCGTTTTGGATCTATAGTGTGAAGTTTGAGCTCATACTTATTATGAATTCGTTGGTAACTTCAGCGACATATAGTTTTGTAATAAAAAATCTGGGAGTCATAAGGCTAGTCTCATTTGAATTGCAGTAATACTCGATCACATGCCTCAGCATTTTCCTGGCTGTGTTGGTGGTAAGATATTGTCATGTTATTTTCCTGGGGCCCCAGCCAAGATGCCAACGCTCCTAACGTTTTTCTTTTGTATCGCTCAAAATGTATGGGATGATAGTCGACCACGTGCTTTATTGAAACGCACGAGAATGTCATCCCATACATTTAGCGAGAGCGATAGAAAAGAAAAACGTTAGGAGCGTTTGCATCTTGGCACGGCCCCTGTTGCGAGTTAATAGCAAATCTTTCAACAGAGGCTCTACGCGTATTGTGGAGGCTTACGAGTGCCATAGATCTAATAACCAAGTACCTACCCGTAAATTAAATCTGCAGTAGGTACCTATGTGAATGAAAAATAAAAACATGGATTGTTTCTACAGGGTGTCCGGGAGATAGTGGCCACCCTTAGGGCTGAATAGCTCAGCTTAAGTGTCCAAAATTTAGAAAAGAGCTGCGTAGTCGCGTCGCAAAAGTAAGCCGACAAGGTTTATTTGTGTGCAGTTGTCCCCCTCATATTTACGACTATTAATTTATTTGTAGAGTGGTGTGAAAGTTTATCGCTTATTCGACCGATGTACGTATTTACTAACCCCCTTAATAATGAACGTGGAATAAGCTTGGAATAGTTATGCCATGATTTGTCCTTAACTGTCAAATTTCAAATGTCGCAATGACAGATAAGGACCGAGCATGGCATAACTATTCCAAGCTCTTCCCCCGTTTATTATTAAGGGAAAACCACTGAGTACATATAAACTAGAAGTAGGTATTATCTAATAATGCTCGACTCTGTCTATCGCTGGCACACTCCCTCTGGTGTCAGTTTATTTCTTAACCCAGTGAGTGTCAAAGCTATGGACACCCGGGTTGCAGTTTTACTTTACCTATACTGGGTGTTGCCTGTAATAGGAGGAATAAATTGAGGGATCGTTTTTACTGTATGAAAGTAGCAACATTTGTTCTACAACTTTTACAAAATATGTAATTTATTATTTGGGATTTTTTCGAACAAACTAAATAGCATTTTCAATGTACTCCATCCAATAGTCAAGTTGACATCTACTGTCAGCCTACAAACTTCGTAGTTTTCGCAATACATTGCTGGCTTGGAAAATCTAAATTCATTAATATTTAGTAAACAACAAGTTATTTTCAAAAATGGAAAATAAATGTTGTTACGTTAGTGGTGTGGAAACGATCCCTAGATTTATTGCTCCTATTACAGGCAACACCCGGTATAATATTAGATTGAAGCCTCGGTTTTTAGGCGCTCCTGCCTGCCATCTGTTTCGTGCTCCACTAGGTACCTACTATATACAGGGTGGAAACACGGCACATGAACCTTACCACGACCTTAAGTATTGGAACCAGCAAATTCTACACAAAAAAATCTAAATACTGCATTAATAGATTTAAGAAAATTCGTCTGCCTTAACCAGCAATCGAACTAGTCGAATATAATTATGACAAAACAATACAGTCGTGTTTTATGATACAGATCGTAAGGGTCATTGATAGTGATCATTTGTATCTACAACACAAATGCAGTATTTATTGTTTTAAAATATCTCCTTTGCGTAGAATTTGCTTTTTCAAATATTTAAGGTAGTAAGTCGGCCTTTCATGTGCTGTTAATTTTTTCCACCCTGTATGTAAGTATACTACTTAGTAAAGATGAAATACTTTTGGCACGTTATCGTTGTTTTTAATACGGCTGCCATTACTGTCAAGTAAATGACACCTATCGTTACGTTGAAAATACGATAACGATAATCAAAAGTAATTAGGGAGTGCTATTGTATAGCACCACTGGTTACGTGGGTCTGGTTGACTGGTTATTTTCTTATTACTTGCTTTAACTACAGCTATGGCTGACGATCGGCGCTTCGCTGGCGTTTTTAATCATCGGGCTGGTGAGGGGATACTCCGCGTCTGCCCTTCCTTCCATGGAGGACATCGACCCGACACTCATACAAAGCAGTGAACAGAAGTCATGGATAGGTGAGACAAGGCCGTAGTTTCTCACTATGTTGGTTTATATGGCAGCTGTAGTCTTGATCGCGCTGATTACAATAACCAACACAATCTAGCCACAGTATAATATCACAGCAACAATAACAATCCGCTTCGACATTTACCTACACTTATATTACAAACAAATATATTTGAATTTAGTTTATTTTCTCATTTTACAAGCACATATCCAATTACTATCGAATATGATCTAGACGTTATGCAAAAAATAACAACTGTAGCAATTAGGCCAATGCCAATAAATAAGGATTGGTATTTTGTTTACAATTTGCACTTAGTCTCAAACAGAATGGTTTTAGTGAGTAGGAAGTTCGGGTCGCAGCTATTTCACGGAGCATCGATGTGGTCCTTTTTAGAATATCTAATAACTTTACATGAGCAATTGCTTGCATATTTGCAAGAATTCTTGTAAATATGTATATACCTATACATTATCTGAATCTAGGAAACGGCTTCAATGATTTTCATGAAATTTAGTATGCGGCGATAAATTTTGGGGCGATAAATCGATCTAGCTAGGTTTAGTTTTTAGAAAACAATTGATCAAAATATAAGTAGTTTTAGAAGCAAGACAGGCTGATTCATATCCGAATAAAGCCTTTGGACTGTCAGACATCGATTTTTAACCTTAAGAACTTGTCGAGGAGCCCATCGTGACAATGATAGGTGACAGGTCTCATTTCAATGTACAGCTGAACTCAAACGTTAGACTGGTTTGAATATAGTAAATCAATAGTTGCGACAGGGTACTAAAGTGTACAGCTACTTCTGAGTTCGACTGTACATGCCTATACGAATCCCAGTGATATGAAGCTTGTTAACTCTGTTGTGTATACCGAATGGTCACCTGTCGCATATCATTGTAAAGATGGTGAAATAGGGGAGTTGGTTTGATGGACATGAAAATATATTACCTACACATTTATTTATGAGCACTTGGGCACGTATAGTTTCCGCCAAGTCACTGGTTTTCAGATAGAATACAAAATTTTCTTAGCAGATGTGTAGTTAGAAGCGTTGTAGTGGATACAGTGAGTTTCCCGGGCAGGTGCCATCCCGCCGCTGGGCGCGTTCGCGGGCAGCATGGCGTCGGGCGCGGTGATGCAGCGCGCGGGGCGCAAGCGCACGCTGCAGATGACGGCGCCGCTGTGGGCCGCCGGCTGGCTGCTGCTGGGCTTTGCGCCCTCGCTGCCGCTCATCCTCCTCGGACGGTTCCTCACCGGCCTCTGCGTCGGGTTCAGCTTGGCGCCATCACAAGTCTATGTAAGCAAAATTAATATGATCTTAAATTATTACGAGTATATTATTATGTATTATTAGTGTTCGCATTGTCGTGCTCCGGTGGGATAAGCCAATCGGTGAAATTACTAACATAGAGGCAATTCATCTTAGTCCTCAGGGTTGGCAACGCATTTGAGGTCTTAGGATTATAGTCTTGAGAGTTAAAATGTCTATGGGTCTCAGATTCCACTAACCATTAGATGGCCTGAGTGCTCGTGTGCCTTCTCCTTAACATTAAAAAAAAAAGTTTTATATCATGTTAATTTTCTGTAAAATATAACGGTTATTTTGAAAACTAAATAACGAATTAAATACTATTTTGATGTCTTAATGAATTACTAGGTTTCTATTAAGAAAGTGTTACGCTATGAGTACAGTGTTTCCATTTGGCATCATATCACAACTCCGCGTTGGATGTACTTGGAATACTAGGTCGAGTTTTATGTCAAGTCATTTCAGATAAATCAAGGATTGTCGACTAGGAGGAGCTAGGGTGCGTGTTCAGATATTCTTGAGCTCCCTGAAGAATATAGTCAGTTATATGTTATATTTGAAGGCGACTGTATACCAACAATAAAATTATACTTATGTAATTTTTCCTTGCAGTAAACCGTTCAGTGTTCGGTTTTGTTTATTTTAGATATAAAAAAACGAACACTGAACGGTTTACTCACATACACATTATAGTCAGGTCGTCGGCCCGGCATGTTTCGGACTCATTAGGAGGCCTTCAGGGGAGTGTGTTATCGCGGGCGCGTTCTTCTTCACACGGGCGAGCCGCTCTCCGTACAGCCCGCTCCGCGCGGCCCGGTTTTGGATATGTTCCACATGCAAAGTCTTTTATTGAAAATATAATCTTTTTCCCTCATTGCTCTGTCATATCCATAAAATAACGATTTTTGTAATATATTTTTCCGTTTATATATAACTTTTTCTAATATTTGGGTTTTCAAAAAAGTGCAATGGTATCCTAAAACAAAATTACAGTGATTTTATATTTTAACTGCGTAAATACACTATTAGTGTACCTTTTTAATAAATATTAAATAAACAAGACAATGCGCAATTATTAGGTTTAAAATAATTATATGCCTAAATGTTATCGAGATACGATGCTTCAAACTAATTAGTCCTTACTTCAAAGTAAGGACTAATTGTACACAATTTGGAAAGATTACTACTTAGTCGCACTAGCTAGCCGTTAATAGTAGTTTATATAACTGATACATTATGAGACTTTAACACACGAGAGTGGTTTCGAAGGAAAATGACCTGCATTGCTACCAGTGCTGCCTGTAACATATCTAACGACGCTAAGCTAAGGTTCGTAGGTATTGACTAAATTTCAATTTCGTTTGTTACTAGAATTGGGGCCTATTTGATTTAAGTTGGTTTTGAAGATGTTCCAAATGTGAAGCTCGTAACTTTATCATATTTGATATCGTTATTAAAGCTTTAACGAAATATGTCGTAAATTATTTAAAAAAAAAAAAATGGGGGGGAATTATAATGACATAGCTATATGACATAGTAGTTCAGTTTACGCTGAGAGAAAAAGTCAGAGGTATATAACTTCAAGAAAGTGCAAGCTCGGTCGAGCACTGTGTACATTATTTAATATCGTTTAAAGATTGTAAAATCCGATCCGATCCGATACTATGCGAGCCGTTTGGTGGAAAGGAAATAAATATCCTGAAGAAAGTTGGTCTCAAAATACAATTGGGTAAGGACCAAATAGTTGGACCATAGTTAAGCGTAGTTAACCATACAAACAACAAAAGTGAAAAAGTTCCGCGTTGTGACACGAAAATTATCCCTACAAATGTATGGCTAATTTTCGTGTCACAACGGAAAAAAAAACAGAAAATTTTATTAAGTGAGTTAGCGTGGCCAACTTTTTGGTCCTTACCCAATTAGTGATAAAATTGGAAGGAATCATCCCCAAACTCTATTTTTTTCTATACAGTAAGTGCTTCGAAGTTTTATCAAGATTTTTGTTAAGTCTAAGGATGATTTACGAGGACTTAACCAGCAATACTATTCTTCCTTTTTTGCTTTCCACAGCTCGGCTCGCTCCACAAATTTATGTTTTACAGCAACAATAACAATCCGCTTCGACATTTACCTACACTTATATTACAAACAAATATATTTGAATTTAGTTTATTTTCTCATTTTACAAGCACATATCCAATTACTATCGAATATGATCTAGACGTTATGCAAAAAATAACAACTGTAGCAATTAGGCCAATGCCAATAAATAAGGATTGGTATTTTGTTTACAATTTGCACTTAGTCTCAAACAGAATGGTTTTAGTGAGTAGGAAGTTCGGGTCGCAGCTATTTCACGGAGCATCGATGTGGTCCTTTTTAGAATATCTAATAACTTTACATGAGCAATTGCTTGCATATTTGCAAGAATTCTTGTAAATATGTATATACCTATAAATTATCTGAATCTAGGATTAGGACTTAACCAGCAATACTATTCTTCCTTTTTTGCTTTCCACAGCTCGGCTCGCTCCACAAATTTATGTTTAACAGCGTCCCACTTTTACACCATTTCTTAACGCGGAACTTTAAACCGAAGGCAGGAACTATGAACTGATTTAAACTAAGGTATTGTGTCTTTTCTTTGGAGTTTTTGATGTACCTAATGAATTGGTTATTCTGTGAAAGGTGAGCGAGTGCTGCGACCCTGAGATCCGCGGGCGGCTGGGCTCACTGCCAACGCTGTCCATGTCGCTGGGTATCGTCATCTCGTACGTCGCCGGCAACTGGCTCTACTGGAGGCACCTCGCTTTCCTCTCGGCTACATTCTGCGGTGAGGCATTTCTGTACAGACAAGATAATCTTTTACAAAAAGTACACTTTGTCGTCGTTGAATATGTAAGCAACAGAAAAAGTAAATGTTTTAGTGTTTTTACTTTTGTACGTGACAAATTTAGATTTTTAACGATTCTTATGATTAACTACCTCATTGCGAATCCCTTTAGAGAAACTCCCAAGTTCCCAACATAGCCCTTTCTATTGCTTGCTGGGTGACATATTTTGTATGGTAGCCATACCGTAAGTGTCCACGTTTTGACTCTGTTTGCCATGAACGTTACATTAGCAGATAGATAGATTAAATAGTTGCTTTTAAATTAATTTAAACGGGGAATGTTCTGGTTACACTACTACCGGTGAAAATACTAGCATAGAGGCATTCCATCTTAGTCCTCAGGGTTGGCAACGCATTTGAAGTCTTAGGATTATAGTCTTGAGAATTCAAATGTCTATGGGTCTCAGATTCCACTAACCATCAGGTGGCCTGAGCGCTCGTGTGCCTTCTCCTTAACATAACAAAAAAAAATGAATATTGAGCTTACTTGGACCTGTTATCGCCAATACCGACAAACCGATACGTGGAAGACTGTTGCAGGTGCAATGTTCGTGGTTCTTTTACCGCTGCCCGAGTCCCCTGTTTGGCTGGAGGGTAAAGGCCTCGATGCAACCGCATCTGTCAAATGGCTGCAGCTCTCCCCTCGCGCCACGGCCGTCGTCAAGGACGATGTACCAGAGTAAGTTTTAAAGAAGGAAAAACTCCTACACTTAACTCTGCAGCAGCTGCTAACTCCATACGATAAGGTAGACCTTTTCACGCCGCACGACACGACAAGCAACATATTAATAATTTATTTAGAAAAAATACCTACTTTCGTTAATATTTATTGGCAATCTCACACATCCTGTTAGTCATATTTTTTTTAGGTGAGCGGCCGTACCTAAAAATGTTACATACTTAAATACTTACTAACAAATAGTATCGCTCGTCACATAAATATTTGCTCTTACCCAAAATCGCTAGGTTCGAAGGCAGGGTCACTACCGACTACTTAGCCTAACCGCGTCTCCGAATACCGTGTCTCTAAGGTTTTTACCTGACTGCTAAAAAAGGAGGGTGATGTCTTTGACCTACTTGTAACTATGTGTCTCTAGGTTCTTTATTTTGTTTTTAAAGCCACAGTGGCGGATTTAGAATTATATAGCATGGGTATTGACTTACATAGACGGCAGTATTAAAACAAATAAAACAAAACTTAAAAAAAACTTCCATTTCGCGCATTGCAAATATAATGTATACAATCAAAATAGGTATACGAGTAGTTCCTTACTCAACAAGGAACCTTTACAGTTTCGCCATGTCCGTCTGTCCGCGGATTTACTCAAGACTCAATCTTGATACTACAAAGGTAGGTTTTCGCCGAATAAACGCCGTAAAAGTTGTAAGATAAAACTAAAAAAAATTTTTTTTGTGTAGCATGTAATGCAGGGGAAAAATATATTGTTGTTTTTGGACCTAGATTTTTAGGTTTATTGTAACGGTTTTGGAACCCTACATTGAGCATAGTCCGATATGCTCCTGTACGGTTTTTTAAGGATGCTTTTGTTAGAGTTGCGTTGTTTCCAGAAAATCCCCGGATGCAGACGCGGGCGCAGCCGCCGCGCCGCCCAGCCTGTTCACGCGCGAGGTGTTCTGCTCCCGCGCCGTGCTCAAGCCGCTCGTCGTCGGCTTCTCCTTACTCTTTTTCCAGCAGTTCAGTGGCATCGACGCTGTCATCTTCTTCACAGTCGAAATATTCCAAAGTGCAGGTAAGTAATTTCAAACAAATATCATTTCTTAATAATCCCTCGTATAGTTACCGAGTTAGAAATTTAGAATAGTGGCACTCCATATCTTTCCGTGGATGTCGTAAGAGGCGACTAAGGGAATAAGGGCTTGTATTCATTACTAGGCGATGGGCTTGCAACCTGTCAGTAATACTCTAGTAAACTTCTTGGCCTGATTGTGCAAAATGTGGTCACAGAATTATGAACAGGTATTTTTTTAAAAGTTGGAGGTATTTCTGTGGCTCTGCCTATCCCACTCTGGGAATTAAGGCGTGATGTTATTGTATGTATGTTTGTATTATTTATTAAGTTGTGTACACTTATGCTTACTAAGTTATATTTCCTCGGTAGGTAGCACGACATGACCTTCTTACCCGTGGAGTGCCCGCCCTATGAACACCGTATATTCCAATATTTGAATTTAGAAATTAGAGTGGTGCGAATTAAGATTGATATTGTAATACACATATGTATGTCATGATGCTCCACGGGTTAAAAACGGCTTAAAACGAGTATTCAATGAAAGGCAACAGCTTGGGTGTGCTCCTGGCATCGCTGATGTTTATGGGCAACGGCAACTGCCTGGACCAGGTAGTCTATATGCTCGTTTGCAGCTGTAAAAAACACTATAAGTAATTAAATGACACAACATCATCGTTTTAAATGCGTATTCTAGTAATGTCATGAATTTAAGAACTGCACGTCGGGCTCTCTCATGTCTAAGTGGCTAAGTAATACTTAAATTGTTAGAGTTACAGACTAATTACACGAACGATACATAACACTTGAAGACTTGTTTAAAAAAGTATTGCGTAGGTAAATATTATTACTATTATTGTCCAGTCAAATTCCGATAAAATGTGCACCAGTAGGTATGTTGCCTATTGGAGTAACGTGTGTAACCTGTAAATCAGTCATTAAGGTGTTGTTTGTTGTGGCAGGCAGCTCGCTGAACCCCATGACGGCGACGATCATCGTGGGTGTGGTGCAGCTGGTTTGCAATGGCGTGAGCACGCTGGTGGTGGACCGCGCCGGGCGCCGGCCGCTGCTGCTGCTGTCGGGCGCCGTCATGTGCGGCTCGATGCTGGCCATGGGCACCGCCTACTACCTCGAGCTGCAGCACTCGGCGTGGCTTGGGTACACATAAAAAATACTCACAAGCATTAAGGCCATGAAGGGCTTGAACAGGACTTCAAATAATACTATCCTAGCCATCACAATGACGCTTCTCATTAGCTATATCCAATAAGTCAAAATAAATGAATTTCAAATAGAAGATTCGAAATAATTATCCACATACGAGATGAGATTTAATAGAATTTTACAACAATCGCGCTTTAAGGTTAGGTTTGACTGAAGAAGCATTATTCTTGCATTGGTAGAGATCATGTCACATCACGTTCGTGGGAGCCACAGTGCGTACATCTTAGTGTGAACTCAAGGACAATCGTTCTGCTGGTTGGTGTCACATCGCTTTACTAAATTAAAGTTGTGTAAAAAGTGAACGTACTGTTAAAATGCTACAACAACCACACTGGTGTGATAAATGTTAAAAAACTGTAAAGTATTGTACATGACATGTACTTACACCTACTAAATAGTCTTCATAAGAAATACATTAGAAAAAAATATTGCAATACAGTTAAGTTACGGCGAGTTGTTGATCAGTAGTTAAACTAAGTAATTGTTACAAATCGTAACTAATGGTTAAATCTCAAGGAAATGTGCTAAATTTTCGTTGATTTTTTCGAGTGTCGAATTTAGGCCCTGGTATAGTCAGTCACGCGTTTTTTTCTAGCACTGTCCTCTTGAAATGTGTTCACGTGGTCCTCACACATTTTATAGATTAGCCGAAGAGCTATTCTCTCTCTAGGCAAAAGCGGCCCTATGTAAAAACAATCGATTCTCACTCGGCGGGTAAACCTTATTGAGAATTCACGCCTTTAGATTATGTTTGTAACGTACAAACATAATTTAAAGGCGTGATGGCTATTTTAACTCGTCGATTAATAATTCACCCACCGAGTTCAAGAGCGGGTTGTATTAGAGAATCACCTACCTGCTTGGATTCCCTGCAGGTAGGTGATTCTCTTAAATCAAATTAAAAAAAACTTTTATTTTTGGAATTAAAAGTTTACTGACATCATACAAGTCGAATTATCATTGCTTGTACTGAACAAGTTTCACTATGTTATTTAATGTGAAACAATACCTAAACTATGATCATTCAACTAAATAACTCTAAACAACTGCGCTCTTGAGTCAATTGAAGACACATCGGTCTCAGAGGTGACAAGTTACAGCTTTGTCTTTATTAAATAAGTAGACTTCGTAGGCGTTGAATTAGTTTCTCGCTACTCACCTTATTTTTTCCCGTTAGTTAGATACCTACCCAAAGAATATATTCTCCCATATTTAAATTCTCTAGGTTTAGCGGTTTAGGATGTCCGTTGTATGTTGGTCAGTCCGTCAGAAGAAGAAAATGGATGATATAAATACATACATAACATCACGCCTTCATTCCCAGAGTGGGGTAGGCAGGCAGAGTTATATACAGAAATAACAACAACCCTAAAAAGACTTCTTTATAATTCTGTAACCACATTTTGCACAATCAGGCCAAGAACCAGTGATTATATTAGACAAAGGTAAAAAATTGGAAAAAAATAGAGTAGGTATATGGCAACCCTCTGTATAATATTAATATTAATATATATATATATATATAAGTGTTCTCCTAACTTTATTTAAGTGCTTTAAACGCACATGTGCGCGTTATCAAAACCCAAGCTCCGAATAAATCAAAAGATATGATGGCACCTTGCGAAATTTCAATGCGTTAAAAGCTCACGAAACTTACAATGATTTCCGAAATGAGAAATTGAAGAAGAAATTTTTAAACAAATAAAAAGACTAGAAAACGACACAAAAGCAACAAATGCAGAAATGGAAGTTGCGGTTTCCCTTAAACAGCGGTAAATATATCCCGGGAGCTGGGGCTTCAGAACATAAAACAGCAAACAGCATCACCAGGACTTTATATGGGTTTTTAATATTTTATACAAAAAAGATAGGTAACCCTCGATTCTCGAATCCACCTCGCACTTGACCGGTTTTTATGAAATTAAGTCAACCAATAAGATCTAGTCGACATGGCAGTGTGTTACAATTAAATACAAGATGAATTGTTATCAAGCTTTTCTTTTTTATTATTTTTGATTAGCGTTGGAGGAATGTACTGTATATTGATATATTTGTATATTTGTTGATGCTTAAACAGACCTTTTTTGTTTTGTTTTAATTTATTTTAGTGAGTATAGATAATTAATATTAATTGCCTTATTAACTTGTCTGTTACATACTTTTAAGTATGATAGAATTTTATGGACCTCGTGCCGTTCAATGTGCACCACATTGTACAAAGTGACACTTAGCATAACCGCCCAGACTTAAGCCATAAAAACATAGAACTAAATGCCCAGTGTACGTTTCACTGTACTCATGGGCAGTTTGGACATAAAAATGTTTTGGCTTATACATTGCACACTAGGCGTTTAGCTGACCTAGCTTTTTTTCTTGGGTGACACGAGGTTAATAAAAACGATTGCTAGAGTTTCTTGCGGCGCTTCTTCTCTGCAATTATGGTCTTGTTCGAAGCGCTGGTAGATTCACTCCGTTACCGATTTCATTTCTTTTCAAGTCACTGTTGACTGATCGAGACGTCCAACGTAATAAAAAAACTAAAGTTTAAAATAAAATTATGCCGTACGCAGCTAATTGGACTACTAAAATTAAACAAGCCACAAACACAAACGTACGTCTGGCTGCAGGTACTTGCCGGTGGGGAGTTTGGTGGTGTTCATGGTGGGGTTCTCGCTGGGGTTCGGCGGGCTGCCGTTCCTGCTGCTGGGCGAGCTGTTCCCGGCGCACTACCGCTCGCAGCTGTCCGCCATGGCCAGCGCCGTCAACCTGCTGTCCATGTTCACCGTCATCAAGTCTTTCCACGCTCTCGAGGTACTACAATTCATACTTCCCGGTTTTGTATCACTTAAAAGTACACTGCGATAGTTCCTTTAACAACCTTCGGCCTTGTACCTGTCCTCCCTATCTCGCTCAGATACATTACTCGCCCATGATTTCCGACCCTTCTGACTTAACCTCAACCCAATAGACTTGTTAAGAGCTATTGCACTGTAATATCAAATAAACCCTTTTGTCCTATATTGGTAAATAACCGACGCACCACATGCCTACAGAAAAAGTACCCAATGAAAAAAAATCTTCTTTTACAAGTAAAAAGATCGTTAATTATTTATCTCAAGAAGATAAAACACAGAAATATTGTAAAATGTAACGTTGTTTACGTTATTAAGGGCGAATTTTAACATAATTTATTTCTAAATGGTAGCTTTATAAAATTTCCTGAAAGTAAGGCGTATAGGATACGGTAGCTTATTTTACGCCTACGCAGTTATTTAGTCTCGTACTCATAATTGGAATGAATTCTTCTTGCACATTTTTTCTTTTTCAGTTCTCTTCATACAAGTACACACTGCACAATGTTAAATAAACAGTATCATCATTGTATGGTACTGCTACTGGTATATTGTGTAAAAATGGTTCATATCTGCGTTGCAGACGGTGCTGACTTCTGCGGGCGTGTTCTGGATGTACGCGTGCTTCTGCGCGTTGGCGTTCTTCTTCGTGCTGTTCGTGGTGCCCGAGACCAAGGGCAAGTCGCTCGCCGAGATCGAGCAGCATTTCCGTGGCGAGAACAAGTCCAACGCCATTAAACTACAAAAAATAAATACGATATCGTAACAAAACGATACTAGCTAAATAATGCAGAAAATAATTTACTTCAAGCAAAAACTGACGTTAAGCTAGTTAATTAGCAACAGTTGAGGCTACTCGTAATTTAGTTTAACGAAATTTTGTAACGAAGCTAATTTCAAGCAGCTAAAAACTGTTTAATGTAAAAAATAGTGGTTTTTTGAGAAGTCGTCAATTACTGTTTTGATCCCAGAGTTGTTAGTGAATTCTGAGTAGGTACGGCATCGGGATTGCATGCCCTCATTTCGAGGAGGAATTTTAGGCACTTCCAATTATTATTTATAGTCGGGATTTTAAAGCTTCGTTTTTGATAGACTATGTTTTGTTTCTTTGTTTGTGTTTGTAAAAAATTACTCTGTTAAGGTATGTTTCGAATAAGTAATAATATTTTGGCTCAGAATAGCAATGATAATACTAACCGTCTGATAAACATGTGATAAGGATTATACGTTACCAACCAAGGGTATATAAAAAATCACCAAGGCTTATACGTAGGTACGCTATAGCGTACCTTACTGCGGAGCATTGAATCGTGGGTTAAGCTAAGTAAGCATTTTTAATAGATGCCTAAAATACTAGGTCAAAATGAAAAACTGATAATTTTGTATTAACTAGTAGCTAGGTAGATTTACAACAAAACAAGATGACGTTTTTCTAGTACCCCGTATTATGGTTACCTTTGTCGCGGTGGATGAAGCATCCGTCACTATCGCACTTGAATAGGCCCGAGCTTGGCATGCGTTATGTGATTCCCAGCTTTATCGGGTCGGTTCAGGGGGACCCATATGGCAGCCGTGTTTCATTATTTTAAACACATACAATTGCGAAGCAAATGAAAAGAATAGCCATTTAAATTAAGTACGTTGCAAATTTTGTCTCAATGAAAAAGTAATCCGTAAAAAATAATTTACGAACGTAGTGTCAAGCCTAGTTATACTGTATACCTAAGATACTGAACTGACGTTATTTAATAAGGGTTGACACTACTTTTGTAATTTCTTTTTTATGGATTATTTTGTAACACGTTGTGTATATAACAACTATATATATATATAGTTGTTGGTATTTCTGCAGCTCTGCCTACCCCACTCTGGGAATGAAGGCGTGATGTTATGTATGTATGTATGCACAAAACAGTTTTCTCTAGGTATAAACAAACTGTAGATAGGAATAGAAACAAAGTAGATCTGTGATAACTTAGTTAATTTTTAGTGTGATTGTGATTGGCAGAAGATTGTGCTTTAGGGTAAAAGTTAAAATTAAGATTAGTTCCGAAACATTTTATGTTTATGTGATTGTTTACATTGAAATCATATATAATATATATAATATACACCAATATACTAAAAATACAAAGTCATAATTCAAATTTGACGTAATTTTAATATACTTAATGAGATTTGTATGACCTTTATGGTGTTTTCAATCCACGACGACGCACCTACTTCTAAAATTTTACGTACACGTACGAAAGGTAATCGTGCAACATCAATTTGAAGGACCCTTGTCCTCGGCGTCGTAGATTGGATACACTACATTAGCTAAGTTATGGTAGATCTCTAAAGATATACCTATTAATAAATACTGTGCCAATTTGGATCAGCGTTTTTAATTTTAAATATGTGTGTATGCTAACATTTTACTGTTCAAAAGAGAAAAACCAACACATTACAATATAAAAAAGGATGTACAAAGGCGAACTTATACCTTTACGGGATCTCTTCCAGCTAACCTCGAGAGATTGAGAAATGTGAAAGGTTGTGCACTTTGTGCAGTGCATCGAGTAAGCAATTATACAAATTTTACTTAAAAACCTAAATATATATATTGCCTTCAAATACGTACATAAATAGATACAGAGATAGATAAATATACATAAACTTAAACATACACAAACTACAAATATATAACTACATTTCTCTCTTCTTGAGTGAGAAATATCAAAGGGCGTTACCAAAATGCAAACACTGCGAAGGTTTCTGTTTTCAATAGACAGTTGATATAAACTGTCGAGCAATCTGTCATCAGCTTATGTCAACCCTATATATACAATTTGTCAATTTTCGAAAAAAAAAATCCTAGTGTTATGATTCTTTAATAGCGCCTATTACTCTAAAACCTCAATATTATTTGTAGGTTAGAATCGAGTCTGACGTTTATAAATTTAGATTTAGGTACTGATATTTAAAATAAGAGTGGAGATTTCAGTAGGGGACGTCCTAGACGGACGTACAGTGATCAGATTCGCGAGGTACTGAATAAGGGCCGAATCAAAAGCACCCGAAACCGATGTACGTGCATGAAGAGATTGATGAATGTGGAGGAAGCGAAAGTTGTATGTTTGGATCGGTGCACCTGGCGTTCCATAGTCTCTGCCTACCCCATTGGGAGACAGGCGTGAAGATATGTATGTATGTATTAAAATAAGAGAACACTAATCCGAATTGGCTCCAATATGTATGCAGAATTTATTACAGATAATAAAGGACAATATTTTCGTTTTATTTAAAAATAGTTTAAAATACGCCAAAATATGTGATACTCTTAGTAAATAATGAATAAGTGATCCATGTGGCCTGAAGAACCGACGCACGAGCACAGTCTGCGAGGCTTCGGTGGCTTCTGCATCGCAAGACCTAGGGCTGCCAACTATAGAGCTTTCAATACTTTCCTTTGCCCTCGAATCCAAACAAACGATAAATTAAGGCACTATTAACCGTCATTTTTGCTGAGTTATATCTAGGTGTTTGGTATAAGGGGTGAGGCCCGACGGTCATAACTTGACTGCGTCCAGGATAGGATTTAAATAAACAGAAACAGTTTTAGTATGTATGTATTTATGTATCTATGTAAACACTTTATTGTATTAAAACAATTATAATACAAGAATATTCAAATTACAGAAATAAAGTTACAACTTGATATTCATTTATTTATTGATACACCAACAGTGTTTACACAGATACATTTTAGATGATATTACAATCTTGCTAGTTCCTAGTACAAAGGCGAACTTATCTCTTTAACAACAATGTATGATTGATCTGACGTGAATGTATGATTAAATGGTAAATATTTTTTGATCTCCGTCATATATCTTCTTACGAGTATTAACTATAATATTGAGCCCTGACACATACAAGAACACTTAAATTTGAGGGAAGTGTTGACGCGGTGATCGTCGCAGCCCTAGGCGCGGCGCTTGCGCCACCCGCGCACGACGCGGTGCGCGGCGCCGGCGAGGATGACACAGATCGCACACGAGCCCATCACGGTTTCGATACCGACGTAATTGATGGGATGGCGGCCACTGACGCGATAATTCACTGTGTATTAAGCTGGCGCTCGTGACATCGCGAAACTTAGAAAAATAACCTCATTAAATAATCCTCATCATCGGGCAAATTTTCCGCAACTCGATGACTTAGTGCACATATTTTGCGTGCTGGGTTGATTACATTACTTTTTGCAACCCAGTTTTACCAGGAAGCCTAGCAGGCCCTTGATGTTGCCGATGACTTCTGGTAGCGACCTCAGCGTTTGGAGGTGACGTGCCTGGTATGTTGTCACCTTGGGGCATTTCATGAAGATATGGGCTGCAGTTTCCTCCGCCGCCATATAGGCTCCTCACACGGGTCTGTCTGCAACAAGTAGTGGGAATAAGTGTATGTTAAAAAAAGTATGACCACTTATGACTCCAGTCGATAGTCGAAGTTGGGACCTTTTTAATAGCTATAGCTTACGCGACAATCAGGGGTTGGCTATCGGAAGGGCTTCTTTGGTCTGTCTGCAGGTGTTTAGGTAACTCTAGTGGTGTTGATTGATGCTTTATCTGGCCGTTTCCTCGTGGTCCTACTATTTTTGTCCTACTGACTTTCGACGGAGCCCCGCCCAAGGCGGGGCTCCTACTTCTAGGTGGTTTTGCCCTTCGGGCATCTGAAGATACCTAACGAACCTAACCTACCTACTTTTACAACCATAATTACTATTTAGTGATCAAATCTAGGTTCACTTTTTGACTAGTAGGACAAATTAGTAGGACCACGAGGAAGTAAGCCTTTATCTTGATGTTATTGGTGATTCGTCGCAGTTAGCCAAACGGCAGAGGCACAATAGGTTCCGGACCTGTCAAACACATAATAGGTCAGGGTATGACAGCTGCCGACTTTTGAACCGGCTCTGTTTGGAACGTCACGTCGGTTTTTTGTGTCTTACCTGCTCCAATTTTTGACGACAAAGGAAGACACCTTTTACTTTTACGTTTGCTTATAGTAAGTCTAATTATGTATTGATGCGGTGTAGGTACATGTTATGCTTTATTTGTTTATGTCTATCTCGATCAATACAACATAACTGTATGTCCTTTTTTCTTTTGATACTCATGTTATATTTATTTATTTAGTAATGTACGAGTATTTAATTAGAATTATACTAGTATATATTTGTTTATTTATCCTATTCATTACATGTATATGTTTATACGTATTTGATTGCTATTTTTATCTTAATCTTCTGTCTCTTTAATTGTTATACGTTTAGCCATCCGCTGTTTTATTTTTCTCTATATCGCTCAAATGTTAACTGGAAAAGATCCCTTATAGGGATAAGTTCGGATTTGTACATACTTTTTGTGTTTCTGTTTCGTTTTTTACTTTGTTATCTTTCGTTTGTGTAATATGACTTTACATACGTACATACATACATGACTCGACCCCATCTTCACGCGTTAAAATGTAAAGTACATAAAAATATATCCTGTATTTTTTGGTAATAACACAAAATTATTTACATGCAGAGTTGCAATGCACTAAATTTGTAAATGTACTAGCAACCCTGCCCCGGCTTCGCACGGGTTAAATGTTTATTGCATTTAATTACCATTCTCAAGAAACGAACTAAATGCATATATCTAAAACGCATCGAAATTAATTCTGTACCTAATTTCTGAATTTAACACGAACATACACGCAGACAACGGGTTTTTGAAAATTATGGGCTTTTTAATAATTTTATTGAATGTACTTCACATTGAATACCTAAACCGTTTTTTGAATGTAAATATTGCCAAAGTTTTAAATATTCTATAATAAACATATTTATGAGAATTGTATCGGTCGCGAGGACTCCCACGGCGCCGGCGTCGATAGTCAGATGCACGAAATTAAACGCGGGGACACGACCAGCGCGTGAGTCGCTCTTGCATTACCATTGATATCACGCTCGCTTGCTGCCGAAGCGAAGTATATAAACCCGATCGCCTCAAATCAGACGTATTCCAAAGTTAAACCTTAAAGCAGCACATCCTTCTGGATAATTAATTACGATTTAAAAATAGTTTGCATTTTATGAATGCGAATAATAGTTCGACGATGATTTTAGTAAGATTTTAAACGTGTTCTTTTGGTACATTTATCGACAGGTTATATAATTTATTTATTCTTTTCAGTGGGTTATATGGCTAAGTGCTCTATCGTGGCCGACAAGCAGATGCGAGCCGCCTGTCAATAGCTACCTCCCACCTACTGCCGGTGGTAATGGCAGACCTACCCCGCAGTATGGGCCCCCTGGAATTGGAAATGGATCCCCTGGTGGTCCTGGGGAGCGTCCAGGCCCAGTAAGGCAAGGCAACCAAAATCAGAATGGTGCATCTTTTGCGCCCCCAGGCCAATTTTCTTCATCTAATAATTTAGACTCTCAGTATGGACCACCTTCAACACAAGGTTTTGGACGTGGTGGTGCCAGTTCACCTCAAGGCGATTTTGGGGAAAGTTCGTTTCAAAGAGGTCCTGCGGGAAGGCTATCGCAAGAAAGTTTTGGGGCCCTTTCTCCGGGAGGATTTGGCTCCCAGCAACAACGAGGGCAAGCAAACGCTAATAGACCCAATGCTAAATACGGGGCTCCCGGCCAAGGAGCCAATTCATTTGACCAGCCCGAAAACCAATCTCCCTTAGGTGCAGGTGGCAGGCCAGGCGGTAATGGGCGTCCTCAATCTAGTTATGGCTCTCCTAATCAGCAGCAGGGGTCAGGCCGAGGCGGCGGTAACAATGCAGGCGGCCGAGGTCAAGGTTCCAGTCAACGACCTGAGAGTTCTTATGGCCCTCCTTCAAGTGGAGGATTTCAACAACCCAACAACCAGTTTGGTTCGAATAACCAGTCTCCTAACCAATTTTCTGGTTCTCAAGGAGAACCAAATTCTTCTTACGGAGCACCGAGTGATAATCGTCCACAAGGCGGATTTGGTGGGCAGCAGTCCAGAGGTACACCTTCGGACTCATACGGTGCGCCAGGATTTGGTAGAGGTGGAAGCGGAGCGGGTGGGAGCGGCTCTGGTAGTCGTGGTTCTGACTTCGGTGAAAGTGAATCTGATGTAAGTTTCATAATAACAGACTCCCATTTTAACTAATTATTGTGTTTGGGTCATTCTACTTTTTAGCGCATAATAATCATTAGTGAAATTAAAGGCATTTTTAGACATTTTTTTCACGTAAATTTTACTTATATTGAAGCTGGAACAACTAAATTTAATAGTTCAAAACAAAACACTTTAAATTTATTGATATCTTATCAGGAAAAGTTGGTAACACAGCGGTAAATACACTTTTTCCATACAAATGGCGGGGACATGCGTGACCACTATGTTACCTACTTTAAAGTTAATTATAGTGACTTTTTAAATGTAGTGATAATTTTAAATGTAAGCCAAGTTGTGTAACTATTTCAATATTAAATTACAAAACCGAGCACTTTAACGTTTTAAAAAAAATATTACTTGAAGGGCACTTGTCAAAAAATCGACCTGCGCTTAAAAGTAGAATGACCCGTTTAAAAGAATCTGAAACATTGTATTTGAAACATTAAGTATGTATTGTATGTTTTAGGAGCCGGCTAAATACGAGTTTAACTATGAAGTCGACGATTCGCAGACAGGTACTAAATTTGGTCATTCTGAACAACGTGACGGTGATGTCGCCACCGGGGAGTATAACGTAGTGCTGCCGGACGGCAGGAAGCAGGTGGTCGAGTACGAGGCCGGCCTGCAGGGATACAAGCCTCAAATTCGATACGAGGGTTCGTTTATTACAGTATCTATGCTTCCTGATAGCTACGATCCGGGTCTACAGAACGAAGGAGAATAGGTTAGGTTAGGTTACTTAACTTATTAGATAAGAGCTCTGCTCTATCGCTTTGTTAAGGTGAGACAGCAATCTGACGTCGTTGTGTTATATGGTTGCCCCGAAAAGAAATCATTTCACTTGGAGTACTTTGTGATGCTTCGTGGACTAAGTGTACTCGTACCCATGTCACAAAAGTTATAAAGGAATCAGCGAATTAGGGGCATTTGTAGACATGGGTTTCTTTTCGACATTGCCTCTTGCCTTTGCTGTATGATTTTAGGGGTCCGTAACAAAATGGTAAAAAGGGAGCCCTTATGGTGATACTTCGGTATCTCTCTGTCTATATGTCACAGTGTATTTTTGGTTTATGTTTTTAACATAAAAAAAAGTTATAATTATCTAGAATGGGTGTTTGAAAATTTTATGTGACGCTAACCTTAAAAGAAGACGATTGAAGGGAACATTCCTAAACCATTTTTGTATAAAAAAATATTTTTTATTTATGGCCAAAAAGATATGAGCATTAACTTTCCAAAATTGTTGTTTGAGACAAAATTGAACTTGATTCTAGAATTCTATCATAAAAACGGAACCCTCGGTGCGTGAATCCGAATCGCATTTGACTGTTTTTTTCTTGAAGAAATAAATATACTTACCTAGTTTTAAAATTGTTTTTGCAGGTGGAGCGGGTAACGCTGGGGCAGGATTCGGCTCAGGTAAATGTTCGTCAGTGACGTATGATCCTTGGTAAATCGATTATAACCAGCTTTGTAAAGAGTACGACACACGGCTAAACAGCTGAATTGTGTTTTATTAAATATGGAATGGAGGGGTTTTCAAACTTCTAATTCTAATTTTAATCAATGTCTGTCACTCCTGTTAATTGTATTTCGACAATGTCAAGTTATTTGTAGACACTCCCACGGACTTCTTATATGACACGCGAGGACAATTGTTCGGTAAAAGTATTTTCTCTTCTTGTGGACTAAACAGCACATCGAGCTAGCTGCACGCTTTTCTATCAAGTTCCGTTTAGAACTTTAGGGAATAACGATAATCACACACACATACACACACAGTCAAACCCTATAGTTGTATAAAAAGGGTACACTTACAAAGATGTTCAGAATACGTTAGGTACTAATACTGTACTTAACATATATCAGGGCCTCTATTCTACTGGGTTAAAACGGTATTGCTTTTGACCTGTTTTCGTTTTCTTTTTAAGAGTAATTAATAACATATGCATGGAAAACAATATTTTTTACAGCTATATTTGCAAAATGTCAGTGCGTACCATTATAATTGAGGCTTGACAAGTTATATCTTGTGAACGTGAACGATGGCAGAAAGGGAAGCATTTATTGATGAATTTACTTAACAGCACTAATAGCCATCTAGGGGGTTATCATGAGCTGGCTTTGCAGTTCTGTTTACGCTCAGAGAAAAGGACAGAGCTATATAACCGCCATAGCTCTGTCCTTTACGCTGACCGTAAAATGAACTGCAAAGCTAGCTCATGATAACCCCCCTGTTCACAAAAAACGAGTGTGCTTTAGACCACACCACTGAAATAAAACTTCTGTAGCTCCATCTATATGTATGTAAATTGTTTACGAACGAAATAAAATAATCATGAAATCACCGTTCGCGTAAACCTAGCAAGCTCGCAAACGAACTACATATATATATATATATATATATATGTCATGCACTGGCTATGAGAGGAAGAGAGAAAGAAAATGTGCGCACGCACCTCTCTCTCTTGCCTCTACAGTAACATACGAAACGTAACTCTCTCTCTTTCTATTTTCACTAACTTATATCTCCCTCTCACCTTCCGTTCGCCTCACCCGATCATAATTTTCGTAACGCGCTCGACACGCATTCACCACCTTAACCCTCAAGTCAAGCGTGCGTAAAGAAATTTTACTTCAAAAAAAGAAGTAAATGGATTTACTTTTGCAGAATATATTCTACCCCCACAAGTGATTTTACACACCGATAATCGTACCCATGCTCAGCAGGTGATTGATAAACATTTTTTCCTGTATTTTCATAATAGGCAATAGAGGCTCGAGTGGTGGTGCCCAAGGATACCCACAAGGAGGCCCGGGGGCCAGCGGTTTCTCTGGAGGTGACAACGATATTGGCTACCCACGAGGTGGACCAGGACAAGGGGCTCCGGGCCATGATCAGGGCCAAAGCAGCCAGGTAGACCCCCAGGACTACAATGGTCAGCCTTCGCAGGAAGAATCCGGATACCCAAGAGGGGGACCTGGCGGCGGCGGAAACGAAAGGCCTCGAGGTGGTCAAAGGGGCCAACTGAATGGACAAGAAAATTCTGGCTATCGATCCGGCAGTGCAGGGAGAAGCGGTAATGGTCTGGAAAGTTTGAACGGTAATAATGGTTACCCAGCTGGCGGGTCTCGTGGTAGGGGTTCCGGTGGACTTCAAGGTTATCCAGATGCTGCACCTCAGGGTGGCAATAGAGGCTTCAATAGTGGAGACCCTGAATCAAGCGCGGGGTATCCTAGTGGCGGGCCCCAAGGAGGCCGGAGCAGTGGGCCTCAAGGAAGCCGCGGCGGCGGCCAGGGCGGTGAAGATGGGTACCCTAGCGGTGGCCCGAATGGTCCCAGAGGTACCGGCTATTAATATTTTTGGCGCGATCAATGGTAATTCTACGACATACATTACGCTTTTATTAAAGTACATAAAATAATGTTAGAAAATAAGAAGCATTGTAAATAAACATTTTATTAAAAGTACATTTAGTGTTTTACTAGCATTAAGTACATCCTTCGACCTCTCGTTATGAATGTTAAGTATAAAATACGACATCAACCTGCTCCAGGCATCTATTGTACTTTATTTATATACTTACTCGTAGTTAGTACAAACATTTTGTTTTTATATCGTAATCATATATTTGACTTTATTGTTGATCAGATCATACTGTCAAGTTAATAAGAGCTGTCGTATAGTTAATTCTTAATATGACAAAGATATAGGTGAAAGAAGGGCTGCAAAACTAACTCTCCTTCTGACCCAGTCCGGGTAAAAAGAAATAAAGATCATGTTTAGGTTTAGGCGGATGATAAAATATCACACGTTTCAATCGTTTATATATGTAGACAGCGTTTGACAGATGACCGATAATGTTAAATATATTTTTTACGAAGTACCTAATAAAATACATATATTTATAGCTTTTATAATACTATAATTGTTAACAACATAGCTATAAAGTGATTTATTCATTTCCTTACAAAAATAATTGGAGCCTTATTTTTACGTCCGAGTAAACAAAACCGTTAATGTCAATTCATGGACACACATTCTAAAAAAACTCTGACATTATAAGTGAACAAAATGTTTACTCGTAGAATAAATCGAAACGATTGCAACAAGATTATTGAACGATTTTTACACGACTATCCAAAAAAGGAATGTAATGTTTTCAGGATTCAGTTTCTTTTTCCACGGTAACTTCCTAATGCCTGAACCAAACCTAGGGGTATCATTTGAATCGTAAAATTACCGCGAATAATATGCCAAAAAAAAAGAATCAAGAGAAATATTGTTAAAAAAAATCGTTTGACATATCATCACATTGATTGCAATGCTTGCTTGCTTTACTTTTTATATAGTTACAGATGTATGGAAAAATCATAACACATCGTATTTGGTCACAAAAGTTCGAATTTATCTATCTTTCTCAATCAGCCCGTCGACAAGTTAATTGAGGAAGCGAAATAAATGACACGCTTATTCAATAAAATACCATGTCGTGTTGTTAATGCAATAGGTATCTGTACTGGGACTCTACTCTACGCGGTAAAACTTTATGGCTCTTTACATGTTGTCGTATGGTTTTTAACTCAGCCATTATTACTTTTTAGTTAATAAGACTCGTGAACTGTCAGGTTAAGCTTCGGATGCAAAATAAGCCCTCCATTTCTTACGTATCAATTTACGGGTACCTTAAACGATGAAATATATAACAAAATACATTTGGTCTTTATTCAAATACCTTCCTATTATTTTTTTAAATGCTAGAAGCATATTGAGAACATATCACAAAAAACGAATGCATTTGGTAAAAAAATAATCTCAAAACTCAATAAACATAATCATTAGGGTTAATGGTGATTAACCATACGATTGTATGACTTATTTTCGTCACACAAAGGAAAAATAATTAGGTTCAATAAGCTTTGACATCAAGTAGGTCCTTAACTATGGACAATATGTTTGCAATTCACCCCAACACTAACCTAACTAAGGGAGGAGGGGACCTGAGTGGCCACAATAGGTAATTTTTCTTTAAACTTTTTAATAAATAGAGTGATTCAGGAGGAAGTTTATATGTATAATACTTTAACCCTGTAGTGGTTAACGGCAATATATTTGCCGTCAAACATTTCAATTTAAATATTAACAAAAAAAGCACATTTTTTTTGTATTTGAAAGTATTAAGAACTGAAATTATACCTACTAATCCAAATAACATAAATAGAAATAGTAAAATGTACTCCTATTCATAAATGGTAGATTTTCGACATTATTTGAGGTATTTTGCTATGACCCGATAGGTGAACAAAAAAGTCTGTAAAAAAATATATTCTTGCTCGTTTTTTCTGATAGTCATAACACTCCTATTTCACAAATAATTTAGGCGTCATAAAGTTTTGAAAAAAAAAACTAATTTGAAATTGAACTTCCATAGTAAATTAATTAAATTCAATGCTTAAATGTGTCGTAGACGGACAGCGGCAAATATATTGCCGTCTTGTAACTCGTGAAGTATTAGAACGAAAAAAGATTTACCTTTCTCAAAAAACACTAAAAAATAATCTGTACTGTGCGTACTACAAAAATTTGCGATTTATTCTTATAAAAAAATTTACGTTAAACAGTTAACCCGGAGCGAAGCTAGGGCGGGTCGCTAGTTATGGTAATAAATTAACGATGTATTTTTGTCTGGTGCAATATTATTGCAGCCTTGAATGCAAACCTTTTTTAACTGAGAAATTACGAGTAATTGGTATATAAAATTTGAAATCTACTTTGATAAATAGTCTTCTCGAATTAATTCCTGTACCTATTTAGATTTTAAAATTGTTTTACAATTATTTCATTCGACCCTTAAAAGTGGTGGGAATTGCACTATATCCACCTTTTTGGTGGTTTATATAATACATATGAAACCTCTATACTCTGATATTATATAACCATATCATTTTTTGGTATAACCACAAAAATGTTGAAAGAGCGCCCCATTTAGCGAGCTACAACATTAACTATATTGGCTATGAGTTCGAAAAAAAACAGATACAGTTACAGTATTGTGTGTGGTGCTGTACAGTATCTATGTTACTTCTCGTCAAATTTATTTAAATGCAAATATATGATTATTCGTTTATTACGCGTACAGTCACCAGCAACAGTAAATATTCATATGTATACACCTCTAGTACTTAGTAAGCCCCACAGAGCACTGAATCATCACCGCGCGCCTGCGCGGTTCTGTGCTCTGTGGTAAGCCCAATGTTGGGAAGCATATGATTTTGGGTAGTTCTACCAGCGTTTCAACCGCTTTGACTTCGGTGTCGCATTTTTAACCATTTCCCTGTACGAGTAGGATAACCATTTTCGGTTATTTTGAAGAACACTCCTAGAAAATAACCGATAATGGTTATCCTACTCGTACAGGGAAATGGTTAAAAATGCGACACCGAAGTCAAAGCGGTTGAAACGCTGGTAGAACTACCCTTTTATTGCAGGTGACTTTACTACGTATATCTGCCAAGCTTCAAAAGATGAGCCAAGCAAAAGGTACAATCATACAATTCATAAATGTAGTTTTATATGAAACTATTTATAACATGTTTATATGTTGGTTTGTAAAGTTTTCTTAGTTAAACGGCTTAGTATCACAACAGAATAGATAATAGTACAAGTAGTATCACATATAACTTGAGGACGGATAATTGGAAGCTAATTTACCTTAATTTCACAAGAGGAGGGGGGAGGAGGATACAGTTACAGCCTGCTAGTGAGTACCTGACTTAATATAGAGTCGTTACAAGCTTGTTTTTTTTAAATATCGGATTACCGCTATTAGTCTCAATGATAATACACATAGATTTACTCAAAGTATGGGATGTTTGGTTTAGACTGTGGCAACAGGAGCCAATACTTTAATATTTGTCATAAATAGTGATGTTATTTTGACACAACCATAGTCTTAAACTGTGACGACACAACTAACCTAAAATATTCAATACTGTGAGTAAATTCACACAGGTAAGTGTTATTTAAGCATTACGACTAAACAGTCTATATTCGATAAAAATAAATCAGTAGGTATTTTACGCGGTTTAAAATAACGGTGTACTAAAATTAGCTCCCGAATATGCGACCTCTGATTACATCTCTATATGTTATAAATAATAATGAAACGCCGAATTGTATTAAGCGCTGTAACTTCCTACTATGTAAATACTTACTAAATATATGACTTTATATGAGAAATGCTTGTCCTCGATAGATGGCGCCATCATCTAATGTCAAAACTAACACAACGATACGTATATGTATTTATAAAAATGTTTTCAAAACATTAATTGTGTTAGTGATAAAAACGCAGTAATAAACTAGGTAAGTACTATAATTTAGTTAGTCTAGGGTCGCTTACGCCACTTTTTGATTGAAGATATAGTCAGTAAATTGCCAACTGATTGTTTTATGACTGAGAATGAATATTAATAAACCATTTGATACTAAACAATCTGATTTATTTTAGTACTTTATAATTACATATTTAAAGTAGAGAGGACTATAGGGACGTCACTTATTACCTTATTTTTATTTATTGATAACTAGAATTATGATCGTTTAAGGAATATCCCTTAGTATGGTGTATTTGACTATTAGGTAGGGTATATTCCCTACCTAATAGTCAAAGTATAATAGTAGTGTAGTATTTTTATTTATACTTAATAGCTCACACTTGCACTCGCGACTGGCAGGATATTTGCCGCTCGTGCTTCATGGAAAAACGAAGGTTGCCGATCGCTATTAAGATACTGGCAGTAATGTAATATTGTTTTCATCACACTTGCTCGTAAATAGTGTCCTAATATGCTAGAAAAATGGACAGTAAATTTAAAATAATACCCGGGGGCCTTTTGTTACCATTACGCCCTATCGTGCGTAATAGCTTTTTTAAAATATAAATTGTGGATTCAAAGTATCTCTTAATACGTCAGGACCCCAATTCTTGTGCCATTCGATATGAAGTTTCATTCGACACGAAATGTCAGTTGCATACAATTTTCAAAAAATCTCGCATATTAACTATTGATCTCGACTGTCACTAGAATTGGACTCCTGAACACGTTTGATATTATCTGTGGTAAGTCATAGACAATGATGTAGTCTGCCGCTAAATTATAATACTGTTTATATTCCAAAATAATAATTACTTAAAAGGGTGTCTTTGTGCACATATTATTTATATATCAATAAAAAACATGTCATCATCTGATGAAATGGAAAATGCGATTGATGCGACTCCGCCGGACATCGCCAAAGCGGGTAAAATTATTAGTGAGAATCTATTGCCGGCAAAGTCGAGAGAGAGGTATATACGACTAACTAATTCAGTGGAAAATTGAAAAACGTGTGGGTTCATTTTCTAAAAATGACTGATTGGCTTATTTTGGAGAACTGGCCGAAAAATACATATAAGCCATCCATTCCATGTTGAAAAGTACACTTAAAACTAAAAAATGCATTAATATTGATAACTATACAAAGTTAACGGCATTTATGCAAAAACAATCACATGGGTATATTTGTAAAAAATCGAAAGTACTAACTGGAGATAATGTAGAGATATTCATAAATGAAGCACCCTATGATAAATATTTAGCGACAAAGGTAAATTGTGTTAAACAATGTACTCAGTGGTTGATTATTTGTTCAAAATTAGATTATGTATGTAGCAAATATTTAAATTATTTGAACGATTGAATGATGGTGTATTTTGATTTTTGGTTGCTCTTATACTCGGAATAACTGGTGCATTAAGGCGTCAAGAACTATATGATTTGACAACAAATGACATAGAACCTCAAGGTGAAGTGTTACTGATAAAAATACGTCATACTAAAAACAAAATTCTAAGGTCGTTTGTAGTTCAAGGCAATTATCAAAAGATAGTTAAAATTATATCAAAATCTACGCCGCAATAAAAGAAATGATAATCGCTTTTTTCAACAATTTAGAAATGGCAAATATACTGCTCAAGTTATTGGAAAAAATAAATTCGGTTGCATGCCTAAAGAAATTTACCCGATGCTAACTTTTACACTGGTCACTCGTTTTGTCGAGCTTCAGCGAAGTTGCTTGCAGACTCAGGGGCTGTTATATTAACTTTGAAAAGACATGGTGGTTAGAAATCCAATACAGTAGCGGAAGGATATATTGAAGATTCGCTTCATAATTAAAAAAGATAGATACTCAAATTAGAAACTCTATCTTGAAGTCATGCAATAATTTTAATTTGAAGCCACAGACCACTACACTTACGAATATGACAGAGCAGAGCCGCGTGCAACAAAAACATACGCAAATACGGAGCTAGAGCTAAACCCCTATACAGTAATACGGTAAAATTTTCAAACCGTTACTATGTGCCGTTGCGGGACGAGTATGAGTATTGGCCGCGCTATACATATACATATAATATGACTCTGGCGACCGCCTTTTTTGGCCGGGGCTTGTTATATGTATGCTATGGTATGAAAACACCTTATTGAACAAAACATACAATTAAATACAATGCTGCTGGTGTAATGCTGCATTATATTTATATTTTATTATTATTTCTGATACTCTCGTTAGTAATCTCCTCCTTACTTCCCTTGATGCACAATATAATACTATAATAAACAAGGTGACCTAAATTGCAACATCAATGTCATAGTTTCTTCAGAAATTTTGTTAATGGTTTGAAGGAATGCCAAAAATAATGTAGTTTTATGCACAAATAAAAACAATCAGAGGAACGCCACGAGTAAAACGCAGAGGAACAGCATAACGACGAAATTTCTCGCGAGTCCTGCTCGATCTGGAACAAGTAAGTAGAATGTATAGTTGCCCAAGAAACTTCTTTACCATTTTCGACACTATTTGTAGCATGTGTGTTTAATAGGTATAAACGTTTTATTCCCGGGTAACTTAAAAACCAATAGAGTATGGAACGTACCCGAAAATAAGTTTTTATTATTTTATGGAACAACTTTACTAGCGTATATGCCTACCTACCATCCCAAATTGTAGCTTGTTAGTAAGAGTATCATAGTTAACCCGCGGACGGAAGGACAGATAGACAAAAAGACAGGCGGACATTGGCGAAACTATAATGGGTCCTTAGTAACGGTATACGTAAGCTTTTTTTTGGTCTTTCGTATTAAACTAGGTTACTATTTATGTATAAATTTGGCCCGTAACTTCCGAATAGTTGCGTGCATTTGCAGTCGCTTTGCAGTCGACGCGCAACTAAAGCTGGGTTCACATTTGTATAATTTTGCCAATCATGATCACGCGTATCGTATCCTAAGTATGGATGCTCACTTTGGCCACACCGTATCACTACCACTGCCCGTGTGGTTTCCGGGTTAGAATAGTGCCACTCCATGTCTTCCCGAGGATGTCGTAAGAGGCGACTAAGGGAATAAAGGCTTGTAGTAATATTAGGCGATGGGCTTGCAACCTGTCACTAATACACTAGTAAACATCTCAACCTACTTGTGCAAAATGTGGTTACAGAATTATTAACATGTCTTTAGAGTTGTTGATATTTCTGTAGCTCTGCCTACCCCACTCTGGGAATACAGGCGTGATGTTATGTATGTATGTATCACTACCATCGTCGCGTGAAAAAATGCGTCCATACTAACCGTAGCGTAGCAGAGTATCGTATCATAATAACGCCGTATCATTAAGTGTGGACGCTCCACGTATTCCCTTGGAGGATTGGGAAAAACCGCCTCGAGAGCGATTACGGCATATCACGTATCAAATCATTACTTCGTATCGTGACACCTTATCAAAACATGTCCATACTTACCGGTCTTGATACGCGTATCCGATCGCGAGTGTACGGGGTATAAAATAACCGGGTGTCAACATCGTTCCCGAGCGTTCAGATACTGCGCGCCGCATGATCGCGCTGTTTTTGCGTCCAAACTAGCGATACGCGTCGGTGCAACGCGACGGAGATACGATACGACGAAATGATACAAATGTAGACCCAGCTTAAGTCGCGCTGCAGCCGCTGCTACAGCGCGACTGTCACGCAGGTAAGGCGCCTAATGTAAAGGCGCTCTTACTGACTGATTGATCTCAACTACAATCGATTTAAAACCACACTTTTCCACTGGTTTTTAATGACAAATAATTTACTTGTTCCTAATTTATTTATTTTCCCCATTTTAATGACTTAATTTTTAAGACATATGTTATGGAATGAATCTTTGTAAATTGTTAGTTTTTAATGTTCATGTTTTTGCATGCTGTCACTGACATTTAAATGTGTCGGATTATGTTTTAAATTTAAGATCATTTACACCAGGTTTATTGCAAATAAAGAATCTGAATATGCATCTGAAACTGGATCTGATATGCTGATAATACACTTACTACAATGTTGAGATGTTGCTGTCGGGGGTACCGAGACTGACCAGGGCTCGAAATTATTCGAAGATTCCTCAAACTGTATTTTGAGGGTACTGGTAGGAGGTGGCTCCGTCGTCTTGATGTTGAGTTTAATATTCGGCTCTAACAGCATTGCTCGTCTGGCCGCTGGCAGCATCTGGTATCTGATTTCAACCTCTTTTTCATACAAAGGCGGTAGACTGGCTCGGCACTGAAAAGAAACCACAGGACATACATACATAACATCACGCCTTCATTACCAGAGTGTGGTAGGCATAGCTAAATAAATACCAACTACTCTATAAAGACTTGTTTATAATTCTGTAACCATATTTTGCACATTTAGGCCAAGATGTTTACCCATCGCCTAACAGTGCTACAAGCTTTTATTCCCTTAGTCGCCTCTTACGACATCAACGGGAAGACATGGAGAGGCACTATTCTAACCCGGCAACCACAGGAATCATAATTCTACCATTTTATTAAACCCAGAATCATCATATAGATACCAAACCATCTTTACCCGATTACAAAGGAGAGTTATGATTTTCGCAGTCTCAGTGTGGTAGTTCCTTTCTTTCCTTAAGATTCTCGAATCACCATCAAAGTATCAATGTAATTAATTGTACAGCCATTAGAATATTTGTTATTGGATATCTCGTCTCTCTTTTTGACTACGCTGAACCTGATACGAGTATTAAGTACAATAGATTTAAAACCAAAATTTCTATTAGTTGAAAAAGGCTTTTACTTTGTAGATGAATATCTAAAGACATACTTAAAACTGACATGATTTTTTATGTAATATTTCATTTAAATTTGAACTGAATTATTATGCTATTATATAAATTTGAATACTTATTTAGGGGCGTTTCACAAAAAGCCCGACTGGCTGTTCACAATGAGTGATGGCCCCTACTCTGATGTATGGTAGTGAATGTTGGGTGTGACAGGATAAGCAAGAAAGTCGTATAAATGCAGTAGAAATGCGCTCTTTGCGTAGTATGTGTGGTGTGAAACTGTGTGATAGAGTAAGGAATGAAAACATCAGAGAGAAGTGTCGTCTGAAAGAAGATGTAGTGACTAAGATTGAAAAGGGCATGCTTCGGTCATTTGGAAAGGATGGATGAAAAACGATTGACGAAAGAAATATACAGTGCGAAAGTGAGTGGAGGGGTCGGAAGGGAGCGCCCTTGGCGTACTTTTTTTAATCAAATCGGGGAAATACTGGATAAGGGTCGGTTTCGGGTACTTAAGTACCCGAAACCGACGTGCATGCATGACTCGATGTATGAATGTGGAAGAAGCGAAAGAACTTTGTCAGGATCGTAGCAGGTGGAAAGATGTGGTCTCTGCCTACCCCTCTGGGAAACAGGCGTGATTTATGTATGTGTGTAATTAAAATATCAATTAATTTAAATTGAAATAATTAATAATAATGCATTCATGTTTAGCAAGCGCTCACCTGCCGGTTAAATATGTCGGATTTATGTTACAATAATTTAAGAGCTTTTTTACCGTATTTACTGCCAACAAAGAATTAATTGGTTGATAAATAACTTACTCGCACAGCAAATTCACCCCGAAATTGGTGAACCAATATTAAAGATGAAATTCCGCCAGTTGAGGTAATAATTCAACAGTGAGTATTATTTTACCTTTAATGTCATAACTCCATGACTGAAGTGTAAGGACCGCAGGCCAAAACCAAGCTCCATTGTGGTGTCAATGGCACCCAGCTTGCTAGCCGACCTCGTGTACCAAGGTCCCCGAAGGTGGTAGTGGGCAGCCGGTTCGTCATTGATGAACCACGTCACGTTGCTGATGGGTAGGGCACCTAATGACGTGCAGTTCAGTTTCAGGGGCTCTTCGACGTTGAAGTACTTACGGATACCGGCTACCTTTGGGTCCCCCTCTGGAAGAACTGGGAAATAATTAGGAAATTAAAAAAAAAATGCGTTTGGCCTGGTATTCTCTTCCGAAAAGGAGGGGTTACGTCATTGGCACGTACCTACATACACTACAACATACCCGGCAGCCAAAAGTTTGGTACCTTTGGAATTAAGGTAATTTTATAAAATATGCTCGTAAAGCATGAATTATGTGATAGGTTAATAATACAATACAATACAAATTCCATGATTTATTTCTACATTATAAAATGACAAGTTTTGCAGTTCCGGTTTTTAACAACACGGGTGTAACATCGCAACTAGCACACTAGTGAAAATTAAAGTATAATAGCTGTATAAGAGTTCGTAAAGCAGTTTAAAGTTGCACAATTGCTTCCGCAGCTGACTATAGTTTCAAAAGTGACTAAAAGTTACAAGAGCCGAATCAAATACCACCTCAGCCTTTATAACAGTATATTTTAGAATTCTTATGCCTCTTATACCTTTTAATGAGAGCTATGAAATAATTATTAACACTCTTATCTGCAAATTGGCTTCTATTGCCACTGTTACACGCCGCAAGATTGCATAATGAGCTAATTATAGACTTTTTTAACTGAATAGAAGCTACAAAAGCCACTAATCTGATACTAAAAGTGTCATAGCAAAAGTAATTGAACACTCTTATGCAAACTGAAACTGCAAATTGACACATCGTGTTACTAAAGACTACATTAAAGATGTATAAGAGGAGCAGGAGCTGCCTGAAGTAAAATAATCATAGTTTCTTTTGCGCTTATGTGATCAGATCATAAACTAAAACAAGCAAAATGACGTTTTACCATTTTATCTAATACTTGCGACCCGCCCTCGCTTCGCTCCGGATTAAAGTATTATACATATAAACCTTCCTCTTCAATCACTCTATCTATTTAAAAAAACCGCATCAAAATCCGTTGCGTAGTTTTAAAGATTTAAGCATACATAGGGATATAGGGACAGAAAAAGTGACTTTGTTTTATACTATGTAGTGATACATTGCCGATGACACACAAGTACGAGTATATGTGTGATCTCAATTCTCGATAATTTCGGCTGGCATAGTGCAAGTTCTTAGTGAAATGGCACCGGGGGCGAGCGTGTTAATTTACAGAAATCTTTGACTTATTTCTTTGGATGTCAAAGTCTAAGTCGAAGTCAATTAATATTGCATGGTCATAACTGTCATGAGGTACTTGTGTTACATTTCGTCATGTCAAAAGCTTAATTGTAAGTTTACTGAAATGTATATTAATTGGGTATTTCATAGATATATTAACGTTAATTAGATGTCACCGTATCAGAAAGTAAAATAAATTACATTGCAGTATGCAACAATATTATTGTAGCAGTCCGCGGTTCGTACGGAACTAACCGTACGCCTTTTTAAAGTTACAATAAAGTATGTAGCAAACCGAGTGTTATCTTATCCTAGATAACTTGCAACAAATATGAATATAGGAATAAGAGATGTCTACTAAACAATTATTTATTCTTCTACACAGTTACACATTCCTGAGTAGGTAAACAAAAAAAAAATAGCGTTTGTACGGGACATGCCCAGTCCACCGTGTTTCCAGTTTTATTCAATCTCCCCTTAGTTTTAGCATAATAGCAGTACTATAATAGACATGTTTAAACACGCAAAAAGATATCATGAAATATTTATTTAATAACAACAACAAAAAAACCTTAACCTGACGTACGGGACAAAAATGTTTGTACGGGAATGGTTTTTTGAAACAATGTTTTATCTACTTCAAACTGAAAAACTTAATATTATCTACACCCAAAGCGTGTATTTGACATGAAATTTCGATATTCCTAGTTTTGCTTTCACACCTAACCAGGGATGAAATTTCTGAATAGGAGTATTATCAGCGATTTTGGCAGCAGATTATTAGGAAATCGTTGTAGCCGGTACTAAAGTGGCTGCTCATAGTGCTCATGCAGCAAATTCTTCTGAATTTTGGATAATGGCGACATTGCCTTAGCTGCAAGTTTTCTGATGAACTAGTCCTTGAAGCACCTTTGTCATGAGATGTGGCGAAATATTACTCTTTCCTTGTTTATTTTACTAACTCTATAACGATTCGAGCTATTATTTGGTTCAGCATCATCGATTTCAAAAATAATTGACCATAATTAAAATATCGTGTTCGTACGGGACAATTAATTCTACAGATAATTTTATTATCTAAAAACATTTATATTTAAACACTGTCTACACTATTAAAAAGCTCACATGACACAAGTCTAGCTTTAGAGCAAAGCTTCATGCAACAAAAGGGGTAAGATGAAATAACTTAATATCAATAATTGCGTTTGTGTTTGTACGGGACAGAGTGCGCTGCGTTTTCAGGGCGATAGTTTCATGTCATTACGTGAGCAATATTTTAAATTGAAATGCATGCCAGTAACAGAAGAGGTTCTATTTTTAGATAGGTCTAAAAGCATCATAAATAATTAAATTGCTTAGAAAAAAGGTAAATAGGTAGAGTATTAGAAGTTAGAAACAATTACGGGACTTGTTTTTTAAATGTGAGAGTGACCCGTTAGTTTTTTTAAAGAGATTCTGCGTCAAAGTAATATTTATTGGACTGTATTTTTTCATGCACTAAAAATACCATTTTTCGTGGGATGCTCCTATTTATACTATATGCCACTACTATATTTATGTGGGTACAGATTTATCAAAAAGTTTAGATTTATTGGTATTCTTTAGCTCTGCCTACCCCACTCTGGGAATGAAGGCGTGACGTTATGTATGTCACTTTTGAAACTATAGTCAGCTGCGGAAGCAATTGTGCAACTTTAGAGCCACTTGGCTTTAGAGCCAAGCCAAATAATATCTCCTAGGGTGTTAAGCGTACACGTTAGAGCGTGCTCGGCAGCACTAGTGCAGCCGCTATAATACCATTTTGGGCACATTCTAGGTTTCATGCAGCCTACAGTTCCATAGAACTGCGTAACGGTGATATAAAAGTGCCATAAGAGCTGCAACCAAAGATTAACGCCAAAGATAAAGTGAAATTCGATTAAATGATTAATTACCGCTTATAGTATACATATATCTATATTTATAGCAATTTGAATTTGGGTATAATATTCCATAATTTCCGTTAGACGACTTATTTTGCTATTCATTATCATTAAATAGGTATTTCTCAATCGCTCAGAGGTTAACTAACTGGAAGAGATCCCTTAAAGGGATAAGTTTGCCTATGTATACATACTCGTAAGCGAAGGCATTATAAGAGAGGTATTTAAGTAGTTACTGAACGAAGTGTCACGGGTAATACGTGTTTATATGAGCTGTAAGACGAATCATCCTAGACGGACCTAACTGTAAAGTATCAAGTGTAAGTTCAACGACCAGGGCAGTACCAAACGGGACATGACGGCGCACAAATTGAGAAAATCGGTCATTGGTTATTCCGATGTAGAAAGAATTTTGCATTCGATATCATTTTATTTGCAAGTATATCACAGTAGTTACAAATTGTTTTTTTTTGTATACGTTTCTAGTATAACCAAAAAACATTAATTAATTAGATTTATAGTCCTGAGACCCGCACGTGTAGGGGTGAGGGAGAAGCACGGGCATTTTCGTTTGTGCATTTATCGTTGAGCATATTTTGAATAAATTTACCAACGTAATATTTACCTTGATGATCGGTCGGCCGAAACTCAATTCGCAGCTTTCGCTCTAGTTGACTGTATATTTGGCAGTGGTATTTATTGGGCACACAACGAATGCTCGAATTTTAAAATTATCATAGTTATGTGCGTCAACGAGCAAAGGACGAGAAAGATGTACAAAACGACACACTTAGATATGTATAAACAGATTATGACATAAATAATATGGGATGAAAAGGCCCCTTCTACACCGATCCAGTATATAATTAAACTTTCTAATATGTTAATTAGTTTGAGAGATATTAAGGTTTTAATGATACTTGGTAAAGAACACTTCTTTGTACCTAGCACCGTATCGTGTACCTAGGCACTGTATTGAATTACACCATAAAACCGTAATAAAAGTACATTGCTACGTTAAATAGATATCAAGTTAAGAAATCACAAATTATAGATACTTTTAGCCAAGAGAGCCAAAGGTGTACCGCAAGTGTAATGACTCTTTATCTACTTATCTAATTCACATATCAATAAATGAAGACTATAATATATTCTGGACTGGTATTGAAGGGGCGTTCTTATTCCTTAATTTTTACGTCGAGTTCTGGGAGAACCTGTATGTAAAGGATCGAAGTTCTGTACCTACATTTTTTGAGTTTCTGTAATTTTATCATCTTAGAAATAATTAATTAAAGGTAAGTCAAGAGCTGCTGTTGCAATTTAAGATTACGGCAGCGAAAACTTCTAAGCTTGTTCACTAATAAATTATTAGGTTATCGCAGCTCTAGAGTTAGGTCTAGAGAAGAATCGGGTAAACAGACTTACGGTCGACCGTGATATTTTTCTTGACGACGGTTGTCCTGTAGTCGGGGCCCTGGCCGATGAGCTCGCAGGCGTATTCCCCGGCAGACTCGCGGGTCAGGTACACCAGCGTCACCCAGCTCTTGCCCGACCGCGTCAGCTGCATACAATCCAAATATCAAATCCTATCACCCTCATTTTAGCCGAAAGCCACACCACCGCCACACTGCTGGTGTTAGGTCCCCGAGGTTTACCTCAAGGAACGCTCCTGCATCGCTGCTTACATCTAATGGTAACCCGGAACCGTAGCCACATCTTCCAGTTAAACATTTATCCGTACTAATATTATAAATGTGAAAGTAACTCTGTTTGTCTGTTTGTTACGCTTTCACGGCTAAACTGCCGAACCGATTTAAATTGGTATGGAGATAACTGAGGTCCTGGGGAAGGATATAGAATACCGTAAAAGGGGGTAAATAGAGCTCAGGAATGAATAGGGTCACAACCTTAAATAATACAAATAAGAACAACTATTAAATTAAAATAACGTTACGTTCTATTGGAACTTATTTTAGTCTTATAATTAGTAGCATATGCTTCATTTTAGGTTGTGTCTTTATTCACCCCTTAGTCCGTATTCACTTCGTTTTACGTTACTGTTTATCCCGGAGAATTGGATATAGCTAGTTCGAGGCAATAGCGAAAAACGATATCTACGCTGACGCAATCACGGGCAACAGCTAGTCGCTATATTTCATCAAGAATGTATTTCAGTTTTAAGGATACATAACAGGAGGCAAAGTTAACCGATAGGTACCTAAGCTGAATGGGGGCGAGATGATTGTACGATGAGAAACTACTCATAGCGCTTCATTTCGTTGATATAATATTATTTATGAAAACATCGTCTAATAGTCCATTGTGTTAGGTACTCCCCTTAGTTATTGCAACTCGGTAGGTGAACACAGATATAGTTCTGTGGGTAAACATGATCGATCATATACGAGTAGAATGTGGTATTTTCAACAAGACAAGTTTTTAAGGGCCATCCCACTTTTTTCGTCTTACCCCGTGCTCTGTAACCTCATGTAGGGGCAAGTAAGATACAATCTTTCGGGTTAAAGGGTTGTAATCATTTAATAAAATTTAATTTCACTCTAATGTCAAAATTTGACAGGGCAACATTGAAATTGTTTACTTTGTTTAGATAACACATTCCGATCATGAGAAATGAAAATCTAATAACATTTCTTGAAACCCGGGGCTCTGCCCTATACCATAAAAATATATCTAACTATTGATTCAATACATAATATCTCAAAAGCCTGTTTATCCAATTTGATTTTAGTATTTAGCAACCGTTAAAGTTTCAATAATTAAGTAAGTATGTACCTACACGGGGATCTCTATTACAGATTCTACGATTTTTGATTTCTTTTCAGAATGGAATAATTAATTAGGATACAACTATAGGAAAATCCGGGCTAGAGATCAGACCATGCTCACTGTATGGTTCCAAAGCGGTTACTACAAACACAAGAATAGAGTAGATGATTTTCAGTAGGTTAAACACTTTAGCCGCCTGTATCTCTACAACCAATTAACTCTACTTTGTCGTGACAGTTTTGCTATTAAATACGTTACATCTTAAAATTTCCAGATTTTTAGTAATTGTACTTTTGGGTGCTGTAGACGAACAGACACCTTTGTCCGTCTGAACATTTTAAAATTATAACGATTAATTCTTAGTGATTTATTTAGTTATTTATATTACAGAAGACGAAGTCGTTTGAAGGAACGTTTCTAAGACACCTGTCGTTCCGTATTTCCATTCGACTGCAACATCGGTTTAGGTGGCAGGTTCATGGTCGACCGGTAATATTTTTTTTCATTTCGTAACAGTATAATATAATACATGTGATGAAATACACCTATAAAGTCTTAATTGTAGCTTTTTTACGTACTAAAGAAATTTTTGACATGGCGTCTGCATAACGGTCCACTGCTGGACATAGGCCTCCCGAGGTTTGCCGCAAGGTAGCCACGTCATGAACCCTGTAATTTTATAACTCACATCAACTGAAACGCCTCGTACGGGGAAGTGGCGAGGCACGGGTGGGGCGCCGGCGGGGCTGCTGTCGGGCTTGAATTGGTAGAACTCGCGCTCGTCCTTCAGCCAGCGCACGGCGTACAGCCGCTGCCCCTGCAGGTCGACCCGGCAGCCCAGAACAGCCTCCGAGCCCTCGGCCACGTGCGCTGGGACTCGGAATTCCCTTATTTGAAGGCATGTTATCGTTCCTTAAAAATAAAACCAAATGTTTCTTGAGCACAAACACAACACAGAGTCAGAGAATAAAACAAAAAGCTTTTAAAAACGCGATTGTATATTTATATAGATCATCTATATAATTAAATACCCTTGTTTTATACTTCTAAGCTAGTAGGAGTTTAACGACAACTTTTTGTCAATTTCAGGCCATTCGTTTAGCCTCTACGAGGTAACAAAGAACCATACATACAAACATTACCCCGTTCTTCGGTATAAATTACCCCCTTATCCTGGCAAGGTCGCCATGTATGGCGTCTGGTATAGAACTGAGTATATTTACCTTGCGCTGCTAATATATAGGAAAGATAATGTTTACAGTATGTTTACCGCTACAGGGTAATCGTGTACGATGCCTGGTTTCACTTGTTTTGGCTCCATCGAAACCCTGTGATTATGTCAACACTGTCACGAGATTACATTAAATTAAACTTGCGAGTATTCGTCGGTACCTATACTAACTAGGTTTAAGGTAAACATTTACAAACGAAAGTACGAATAACTTTAGCCTTCTACACGTAATACACGTCAAAATATTTTCTTGCTACGAGAATAATATTAATATAAAAGATTCAAATTGAAATTATAACAATTAATTACGGTGTTGTCAAAAGTATGAATTCGGATAAAAGACGCTGAACTCATGTTTTACAAGTCGTTTAAGAATACATACTATTAGCGAGTATTTGATTCTGAGTCATGGGTGTTTTCTTATACATACAATAACATCACGCCTTCATTCCCAGTGTGATAGGCAGAACTACTGAAATACCAACAACTTTAAAAAGATTTCTTGATAATTATTCTTTTGCGCAATCAGGCTAAGATGTTTCCAGGAAAGACATGGGCACTTTTTTTACGTTTATTAGTATTTATTGAATATACAGGTTGTCCTAGATGTCCTAATATTAAAAGACAAGAAAGCTTCAATACCGGCCCAGAATATAGTTTTAACTTTCCAATGAGTTAATTGGTTTAGGAGTTATTAAAGTTTTGATTATATTGGTAAAGAACGCTACCTTGCGATATTTATTTGCGTCTCTTGCTTTCTTTACCAGAATTATTAAAGCCTTAATATCTCCTAAACTAATTAACATATTCGAAAGTTAAAACTATATTCTGGACTCGTATAGAAAGGGTTTCCTTATGCAACTTGTGTGAGATTGTACCCCCAAAAAATATTTCTTTTACGTATTTATGCTAAACTTATAAATGGAAAAGTAACTCGGTCTATAAGACGTGAATGCGTAACTGCGGTTGCGCTGAACCAGTTCTGTTGTGATGAATCTTTACTTTACACTCCCGAAAAAAAATAAGTCCTGAGGGAATGGCGAGTTCAACGTGGGTAAAGCATGTTCATAACTAATCAGTACGACGGACTGTTCCAATATTATTACGCATTAAGTCCACCATTTGTACTTTTTTGTGCAATAAAGATTAAATAAATAAATAATAGTTTTAGTCATAGCTTGGCACCGTTTTATTTTACCACTTTGTTGACGTGACTAATATGTATAATACAGCTTTCTGGCACTAAGAGTCTATGAGCTAGGTTGCGGACGTACGGACGGACATGGCGAAACTATAAGGTTTCCTAGTTAGACTACGGAACCTTAAAAACGGAGTTCAAATGCTTTTCAAAAATTCTAGGAGATGAAAGGAAAATCCACCCTTTACTCACTTTTTGTCTTTTGTCCTTAAGTGACTAAATTCCTATTTCCTCTCTCTTTATTACAAATCGCGATTTACGGGCAATAAAACGTGAGATGATTGTTAACCGCGTTTATCGTTCGGGGCTCCCGGCGCGGGGGCCGGGGGGCGCGGCTCACGCGGCGCTCCTCTTTGGCTTCTTTCTTTCAAGGTGTTTGCGTTTTAAATTAAACAGCTGTGATGCGAGAGTGATACGGTCTTTTTGAGTAGTGATACAACGCAAAAAAATACACACACACAGATTTCATGTTAGTTTGCGATTGCTATCAATTGCGTTTAGGATGTTTTCCGCATATGGTGTACCATATTTTTATAATGTAATTGAGGACGCCCGATGAATTTCTAAAAATCCCTTCTTAGTGCACCCCTTGGATATACAAGGAATATTCCCTCCAAATGTCAAGTCCCTCGGTCCCGGACTGGGCATGGTCCGACATGCTCCTGCACGATTTTTGTAGATTAATATGAAACATTTTCAAGATCCCCAATATTTTTCATTAGAAGTAGGTCGATTTTGTGGATGTCAATTTGATACGTTTTCGAATCTACTATTATTTTATATAATGATTAAATTAATATATTAATGGCAACATTTATCTTTTAAGTTGTCTATGACAATATTTAAAATTGTGGTCTGGTGACGTTTTTCAAGAGGACGCATCAGTACGAACATTTATTCTGGAAACTCATGATTGGAAGTATCGGATCCCTTACCAATCAATTTAACGGGACGTGTTTTGCAGGAAATTCGGTCTAAATTGAAGTCTAGGTCATAAGTAATGTTGAATGACGTCTGTCTACCATGACCTTGAAATAATCCGAACAGTTTTGCACCGGTGGTACTAATACTAAAAAACATATATAGGTTAGGTAGGCTTAATTATCGTTGAAACTTGGTGAAGATACTATTAATAAATTATTTAAAATCACAAGAAACAATTAATAAATTAAATGGTCAAATTACACTCATTTGAGAGACTGAAAGGATCCTTCAAATAAAAATGAAAAAGTTAAAATTTTATTTGCGTCCTATTTACTTGTCAATTTTTCGATTGTTTTAGCAAGATATAAAGCACGCGAGAATCTAAATAGTTTCATAACTAGCAATTTAACGCACGAACATACCTTGCGCTAATAGTAATGCACCTAACACCAGAATCCCGTGCATCTTTCTCGATCGACTATAACCTCCACGCACGGGTCTCACTTCACTTTAGATCGTTCCCTTCAGACTAAGAGCGCCGTTTCATGTATCACACTACAATGTTAATTATTTTCTATATAATTCGACCATAAATAACGATAAAGCGAACTTTGAAGTCGTTTAAAATTTGCTGTTTGCGGCGGTATTGAAATAGGACAGCAAAATTCCGGCGACTGGGCTAAATTTAAATCTCGTCGCGATGTCTCACGCATGCGCGTCGACGATCGGAAAGATTTTACACATCTGCTACGCCGTGCTCTGGACAATCAAAAATATTTTTTTTATTTTTATATCGCTGTCTGTGATAGGCTGATAGGTCACAGGCCTATAAGATTCTAATAAAATTCTTCATAAACATTATCGATAGCGTATATGTACATTAATTACCTAGAAAATAGAATAGAATTAATAAGCTTTTCATGATGACTAGAACCTCTTAAGTTTACTTTTATTAAAAAAAAAAGTTCCTTATTAGACCCGTGTGTCTAATCTTTGCATTTTCGCGATAGTCCATTGCTAAATGTTTTTTTAGGAACTTAATCCATACTTCAAAACCAGGCCTTTGCCCTGCAGTAGACACAATATCAGGCAAATAAAAAGAAAATATACTTCTGAGATAATACACACACCACTGTCTATTTGTTACGCTTTCACGACCGAACTGCTGAACCGATTTAGATAAAATGTGGTTTGGAGATAGCTTGAACTCCGAGGAAGGACTTAGCATAGGGTACTTTTTACCCGCGAGTAACGATAACGACTTCTACGCGGATGGAGTCGCTTTAGTTATTTTGTATAGGTTCTTAAAGTATAAAATAAACTACGGATTGTTTGAAACTACGTGTTGCTTACGGCAAGCTTAAAACAAAAATAAACGGTAAAAATAACGTTAAGTATACTTACTTCTGAGATGGTTTTTTAAGTAAGTATGTAAACTATGACTTTCCTTTGGGTTTGCATGCCGCGAGCTTGAAATAGTTGCTATATATAGCGATTTTAGTGTTTTCAGTGACAAGTTTAGCATGTGAAGTAGAACTGATGATGAAGACCATTGATGGCCACCGGAACTTCTCAACGGTACCTATTTCAAGGGTGGCGATAAGATATCTCGATTTAGATAATTGAGCGACTATGACGAAGCACATTTAAATAATTTAAACGGGTACATATTATAATATAAAAAGTTAAAAATACATACTGGTCACAATGGTTTTATGTGTAACAGTTAACTTTTCAGGATTGTTTTAATCAAACCTACCCTAACCTAATGGGTTCTATACAAAATCCTGACAAGTTTACGGTTTCAGAAATAAAACCATTATATATAATGGCCATAATATGTATTATGAAACATTATGTATTTTTAACTTTATATATTATGATACGATCCTATTATTATGATCATTGTATGAAAAAAAAAAATAAAAAAAAAAACACTGTCTTCAAAAAGCAAGAAAAAACTTCTTTAAAAAGATTGGTATTGGTCAGTCCTACTGAAGTCGGCCACCTACAATATTTTAAAACGAAAGCCGGATTCAGTTGGCCAGGGCCTCTATTCTACTGTGTTATAACGATATCGCGTTTGACGTGTTTGAGAATCGTTTAAGTCACAGTCGCCATTATTGTAAATGACATAAGAGTTATCAAAACGTTGGCAATTCGGAAACGCGTCAAATACGATATCTTTATAATATTACCGTGTAGAATCCCAGCCCAGGGCTAACTAAGTAATAATTTTAAAAGAAGTAATTATTTCTTGCTTTTTGAAGACGGTTTTTAGTTTTTTAAAACATTAATTTTTAGACTTAGCTAAAACTAAAAAGTTTGGTTTTACTTTTAGTTTTAAATTTCATTTGTAAGTTTTTATAGATTTTGTCTAGTAGCACTTTAGATGGTTACCATGTTATAAGAATGTTGATGTATACATTCTACAAAACGCCAACTCAAGATTTCTGGAAGATGTGACCTTTCTTTGTGCGGATTTGAATGTTCCATAATATGATAACTATTATCGAGATCTCTCTTTATAAGTAGGTATGTTTATCGTTGTCTAGTACAAGCCTAGAGTTTGGGACTAGGGCAATTTTTGCGGGATTGTCCGCTGATATTATTATTATTATTATTTATTATCATTCTAGTTGTTTTTAAACCGTTTCGTATTTAGGATATTTGAAATATTGTATTTGCGTATTATTCTCTAATGAAGAGAAAAAAGGTTTTATGTTGACTGTTTTCAACATACTAAAAGCTTTTACCACATTTTCAATTAATTTTCATACTTAGGTACCTACCCGGCGGCATATCAGTATTCAGAATCATGAAGGATTGTTGCTGTTGTTGTGGTTTTTCTGTAAAAATGTGTATATTATTTTTCTGTATAATATATATTATAGGATACGGCATATAAGATTCTAAAAAAATAAATAAAATTAGAGAAGAAGAACAGATGAAAAAAGCGAATCTCACTTTTATGTATGTAGTTCGTAATTGAAAAAAAAGCAATAGAACGCTTTGTGCGAAAGAATGGTATGTCGATAGCACACCTAAGGGTGAAGCCGCTTCTTCCGCCTGGACGTCCGAAAATGCGAAAGTGATGGTGGAATTAGGTTATGTAATTCCCATGCACACTTTCCTAAGTGCAACCCGTAAAATACAGAGAGGTATGCTACTCTACGCGATGATCGTGGCCCTGAAGTTTAGTTAGCCTTCATCAAAAACTTATCTCCGATGAGTCTACGAGCTCAAGCAGTCCACTGATAACTATTCCGATGAACCATTCCACAAGTGATGGCAGTAGGTATTGCCTGCAGGATCGGACTTGCGCTTGATTGAGGTGATTATTCCAAGGGTCGTTACAGGATCTCTGCTGTACTCAACGTAGACCCACTGAGCTTGAATTTAACAGTTGGGCTCGATCAGCAGATGATGAAGCAGAAAAGAACGGAAAATATAGTCTCAAAAAAACATTATTTTGGCAGAAACTTATTTGAAACAGAGAGTTCGAAAACTGCGCTCGCCGAGTCGTGCCAGAGCTACCTGGAGAGGGATGAAGGTCCCATGGCCTGAATTAATGTGGATCTGCGGTTCGTTCGCGCAGCGCGTACACTCGGACAAACAAGTCTATTTGCGAACATTTAATATTCGGGCCGGCGTTAATTAAGGCCGGGTAGAGCCGGATTGGCCCTTGTTTCTCTATGAGTGATCTCACTGCTGTCCGAGGTGGAAATAAATCATTGGGTTCTGCAGAATAAGTTTGGGCAATCGTAGTGCCAAAGACTGTAATGTAAAAACAAAATACTATTTAATAAAATAATTTATGAAACCGAAATCGTGAAAGTAATAGTTCAAAAGGTAAAATATTACGAAGGGTTCCGTACCATTATCTATACAATATTAGACACTATATTCTAACCTTTTTTTTACTTTCCCCTGTCCCGGTGTACAGACACCGGGACAGGGGAACAACGGGGACAACGTCATTTTTTGCCTTACAGACAGCTATAAGGCAAAAAATGACGTTTGTTGTATGGGAGCTCCCCTTAAATATTAATTTTATTTTAATTTAATAAGTTATCTTTAAAGTGAATGTACAACTAAATATTATGTGAATATTTCAAGCATCTATCGGTTGCCGTTACTAATATTGAGAAAAAAACCCCACTAAAATAATATTTTACTCGATTGTTAGTATTTGATGTTATAGCGGTAATAATAATACATCACCAGTGAAAATTTCAACTGTCTAGCTATGTCGGTTCATGAGATACAGCCTGGAGGCAGACAGACGGAGACTTCTTAGTAATAGGATCCCATTTTACCCCTTGGGTATGGAACCCTAAAAATGAGCGAGTCTAGCTTAGGACATCACGAATAGCTATGGTTGAGAACGAGAGGCTTCTGATCCAGTGAGTGTAGCAGAAACGTACTGGAGCGGCGATTACCTTCATTTACTCAGCGACGAAGAATAATCCGGAAGCTTTTAATCCTACGATAAAGCAAGTAAACCGTTAGTCCACCACTAATCTCTGACTTATTTCTATTTGATAGATTTATCCGATGCGTTAAACATTGTTTCCGAAAATATAATTATACAAAAATATTGTAATCTACAAAAGCTGCATCGGTGAAGGTGACAACAAGTTTAAGGTGGACGTCCGAGTGCTCGACATGTCAAGAGAAAATATTTATTTGCGTCGTGACATTATGTTCATTTATACATGTACCCAAAACATTTTCATGCGTTTTGGGAGATGAGACCTTTACTTTTGTTAAATCGAATTTGTTTTACATGGTGACCATATCCGAATTTCCCAAAATGAAAAAAAAAATACTAAAAAATAAAAAATTGTTTAGTCAATCGAATTAACATTTTTCGGTCAGGTGGTTTAAATTGAAAATAAGTTCTATATTTTAAAATTGGCGTGTGAAATATCAAAAGTTAACACATTTCTCATCGCCAATATGTGGTGGTGATAAAAGCAAGTTGATCTTATTTTAACTATCGCAATTCAAAGTATGGTGACAACTACTGGTACAGCGAGGAGCTCTCGGACATCTAGGTACCTTAATTGTTCGTAAGTACATACGTTGATCGCCCGCCGCTGTATAAAAGACCGATCCGCCAATTGTAAGTAAAAATTTGTATAAATAAATCAAGAAACAACAAAAACAAGTGAATATACTTTTTTTCATAGTTGCGATGGATTTTTCATACTAAACCAACCAACATGACCCACCACCACGTCGATATTTTATTTTATTAAACTAAGAAGATATGAAATATTTAAAATCCGCATGAAACTCAGCCCAGCGTTTCTACGCCGCAACTCCTTCGGAAATTTAGAAACTTTTGAAGTAGGCGGCCGCCACCAGCCGTATCGCTTTAACGCAATATAAATCTCAATAAGCGAATCTCTGGCGGTCACACTATGCGAGGGAATGAATGAATGATTAAACGTGGGTGTTGTTCATTTGTTTTCACTTTGGCCGGGACAGTGTGCGGCCGCAGTAAAGGAGAGTTACGCGGCCCGCGGGACGCCGGGAGTAAATCATCATTAGAGTGGCCGGGGGACAGGCCTCGTCTTTATAAAAGATTCAACTTAATACAAACGAGGAGGACGAGTAATGCCCGCCTACCTACTTCTAATTTGTATAACAATTAGATAGCATATTGCCCCGTTTTCACACTTGACTCCAGCAAAAAAAATTGCGCTTTAATGCTCAATATTTCATAAACGGATCCCTTAACAAAAAATGATCTAATAACACCGAAATGGCCACTCAGCATGGTGTCAAGCTTACATGCCTTGACGCTGGTTTTCAGGGCCACCAATTACCTAAATTTCACTGTCTATAGGTATTTAACATTGAAAGTAACGGTCATAAATAACGTGATTTCATTTGCCAATGCAATATATCATACAGCAAATGTCTGAAAATTATAAGGTCTTAGAGGAAAATGTTTTATTGCCAGTCCCCGAGAGGGAGCAAATGGGCTGTAAGGGATGCGCCGCTGGTTCCCGCGGCACTCGATAAATACAACATCGAGCCGCGCGGACCGGGTCCCGCGTAAAGTATCGCGTTGCCTGTTATTTGAACATTACGTCAATTCCGAGTCCGAGTGAGAGAGAGGCACAACTTTGATTCAAAATCTTATTTTCTCTTTTACAACGGTGACATGGGGATTTATTGAGTTTCTATATCATTTTCCTTCTTCTTCTGCAACACAGCGCGGCGGTTTAAAATAATTGAAAAATTCAATTTAAAATGAGGTAGGTTAGGTAACCTGTACAAACGGCGGCGTTTACAGCTTACACAGTGCATGGTTATATTATACTTTGTTTGTTTTTAAATATCAAATAATAAACAAAATGGAATGCCGAATTAACTTAAACGTATTAAATGTAATTTTAACCCTTAATTTTATTAAAAATCGATTTAAATGGTTTGTACTATGTAAATTTGAATGGCATTATGATAGATGTCGATTTAGTATTAGTCAGCAAAGTTTTTTGCGCTGACTAATACTCGTCAGTATTGTCTATTGTATTAATTCCGTTTTAAGGGTCGGGTTGCCTTTGAACTTGTGAGTTTCATTCGCATGCGATTATTTTTCTATTTTCGAGCGTTCGATTTTTCAAAAATCAACCCGCAGTGTTACTACCTATGTAAATTTCTTCTAAAATGTTGTCTAAGATTGGTAGGTATTAATGTAGACAACAATTTAGAAGAAATGTAGCACAGATTTAAAATCTTTGTCGAATGATGTGATGTTAGTCATTTGTTTAGTTGTTTCACCAACTAATTACCCCTGAAGACGTATCCTGCGGCTGGAGCCCTACTTATAATAGTAGTCCACATAATTGTCCATATTTCCCAACAAGTTTCTGCGGATTGCGGTTATGAAATTGCCTCCTAACTCGTACAAGAATAGTGCCAATTTCGGGGGTCCCCACAAATTATCCGAATGATTTAGTGCGAAGTAAGTCAGGTTCAGGTAGGCGCTGAGTTTGTTGGAAACTTTAAATACAGGACGTTTATGAAACTGTCGGCAGGGAAAGTTTAGTTAATCAGACGCGGTGAGCCGGCGGGTCCAACTAGTTTGGAGTTCTCCGCGTCCCTCGACACAGGACAGTGTGGGGTTATTTTAAAATTATTTAATTTACATGGGTTAATTGGCAATTCGTGTTTAATCTCGTGACGCTGAATCGTTTAATTGAATCACTGGTCAGATATCGCTCAGAATAGCCGGACTGTTATTTATGAAGAAGATACTAATAATTTATTTACCATTTTAAGTGTTTTAACCGTGTCTAAGTAATCTAAGTAGATAGATGCGTGTAGTACGGCCAGTTGCGATGATTTTAGAAGGTACCTACGTTTGTTTCACTTCGCTGCTCGCAAGGGTACACGCTAAGCTCCATATGCTAAGCAAACCGCCTGTCAGTGCAGAAGTAGGATTAGCAATCAAATGCCCTACATTTTCTGAAATAGCGACGAAAATATTCACATTACTTTACAAATGTGGTAAATATTACATTTTCAGCAACGTTTATAGTCATGTCTCGCCGTTTATTTCGAAAACTGTTACTTTGATCTACTTGTTTGTAAGGTTATGAATAATAAAGTTTATAACATTTAGAAATAATATAATTGTTTCTAAAATATCTCATAGACAACGTCAACATTTCATAAAATCGTACATATGGAGTATTGCACTATATGAGTATTGGACAAAGAGAGGCTGGAGGCGTTTGAGATGTGGGGCTGGAGAAGGATGGAAGGCATTAGTTGGATGGAAATAGTATCAAATCAAGAAGTATTGGCGAGGGTAAAGGAGAATAGAAGGATATTGGAGAGTGTGGAGAACAGAAGAGGAGGGATGATTGGCCATTTATTGCGGCACGACATGCTTATCACAAACATTATAGAGGGTAAGATTGAAGGAAAGAGAGGTAGAGGAAGACCGAGGAGAAGCTACATGGACTAAATTAAGGAGAAGGTGCATGTCGTGTAGTATAGAGAGGTGAAGGAACTGGCAGAGAAAGGAGAAGATGGGAAATTACTCCACCAACAATAGCAGGGCTCTAAATTAAAAGAAGAAGAGATAAGTATCTAACATTACGCTCACAAATATCTGAAACGCCCTTATGTTTCTAGACACGATAGATATTTTAGAGCCCCATGTTGGAAGGTACAATTATAGCTTGAGTCTGTACCATTAGTTTGCCTATGGAAATTTATTTCTGGGACACCCTTTAATATGGTATATTTTTCCTAGAAAACTTTCCATCACTCTGTCAAATGCATTGTCCGGAAGCACTACAGGATACTAATATGATTAAAGCACAGCCCCGCTTCATAATAGAACCTAAGGGCGACATCTGGGAAACATTGAATGGAACATGTATCTCCGCTACAGGTTTCATGTAAAAATGCAACTCAAGAATGTATAATTCTGCGACATAGGGTTAGACATCTGACACTATCAACCAGGGCTTCTGAGGGTATCCTTCGTTGTCTTAAGCAAACAAAGGTAATTTTGATAATTATTTAGCGGGAACGTTCGTTATGGCGAGCTATGGGCGATACCACTATTTATTAGCATGGCATGGTAGTGGTAATGAATAAGAATTATTTATTGTCATTGCTTAAAAGTTACCTATTTGGAGATTGATCGAATGCTCCCCTCTTTATTATAAGACCGATTGCTAACATATAAGAACTCTATTGAAAGATCCATACATTTTGGAGAAGGCGAAAAGACATGGAAGACACTCAAGTTTAACGACCAAACCGAAGGAAATCGCTGTTCCTCTCAATCATCCTACTCATTTTATGCTAAAGGCCGGCAACCCACCTGCATTTTCTATAGAATTACGGGAGTTCTTGGAGAGCGTTAGGCGTTAATCGGCATGTGACCTGCTTGTTTCTTTTCCCTCTTTTCTCATAAAAGCATATGTGTAAGTCTTGCCTCAAAAGATTATTAGCTTAACTATTGGCATGCTGTCTTCCACGCAATGAATCTTCTTGTCTTGAAACTTACGAGTATCTATATTAAAAATGGGAGGCTTAGCCATATAAAGCATTGTTTTAACTGTTTTTGAATACGATAATAATACATAATAGTTTTTAGGCAAAATGAATACACAAGACTATTTTCAGACTTGCCATTTTTTCATTCACGTAGCTTTAGGCGGGTTTTGGAGCCCAAACCAACTGTGAGAGAGTACGAACAATGATCGAATTAAACTCGGTCAACACAGTCCTTTGTCACCTGTGAAAAGTGCAACTTGGCTAGCATTTGTATGCAGATAGCACCGTAAAACGAAGGTAGTCATCGAAACTATCACTGTTCGCTTTGCGCAAGGACAGTGAAAACATGACTGATTTACCACGTGACTATATCGCGGTGGTTTACGTCAACTCCTTACATTTTTCAATCGAAACATAAATAAACGGTAACAATTATCGAATGCAACTTGTCTAGCTCTATGCTCTAGTTGCAGGACTCACGTCAATTTCCTACCAATGCACACTAATATAAGGGCCCTTATTCCACATTCTATTAGCTCATCTTGCTTAGATTTTGTTAATAACACTGTTGGCGTAATTATGACAGCTCTTACTATTAAAATAAAGATTTTCATTTTAATTACGCACCACGCCATGCACGCTCGTGCATACATTCGCAGAGTCCAATGGTGTAGGTACTCAATCTGAAGGTCTAGAAGTGGCTGCAAATCTCAGAAAAACAAAGCTCAGAATTCCTTACGGATCCTGCCGTTTTAGGTGAACCGGTCTTAATAAAACTATTTTGTCAAATAGGTATAACACTGTAATCCCGTCTAGTTCTTTTTTTACGGGCTAGATGATCATCGCTGTCTGTGTAATGTCGTCTATTTTAGTATGCTAATGTCTATGAAAGGCAACGTGCACCTAACCTTAATTGACAACCATGATATAGTATTGTTTGCTGATGATACGTCACTTGTGTTCAAAATTAAACGACAACAGCAGTTTAATATCGATGTAAACAATGCTATATCAAAAGTAGTCGATTGGTTTAGTGTTAATAATTTATTACTGAATGAGAAAAAGACGAAATGTATAAAGTTCATGACTACTAATGTGAAAAATAGTCAAACTACTGTAACTATTAAAAATGACAAACTAGACCTAGTTGATGATACAGTGTTTCTTGGTATAACGTTAGACTCCAAGCTCCAATGGGGTCCTCATCTTGCTGGATTGGCGGGTAGACTCAGTTCTGCAGTTTTTGCAGTTAATAAGATTCGGCAATTAATAGACTTAGATACCGCTCGATTAGTTTATTTTAGTTACTTCCATAGTATTATGTCATATGGTATTTTACTGTGGGGTAGTGCTGCTGATGTAAATAGCATCTTTGTTCTGCAGAAGACAAGTGTTCTGTCTACAAGATGGGCCAGAGAGACTCGCTTAGAGATAAGTTTAAAGAAATTAATATATTGACCATGCACAGTCAATACATTTATGAAAACATTATGTATGTTCATAAAAACATCGCTAAATTTAGAAAGAACTGTGACATACATAATGTTAATACCAGAAATAAACATAAGCTCGCAGTGCCCTTCACGCGGCTCCATAAAATAAAAAAACTCTTTTATGGGTAATTGTATTAGGTTCTATAATAAGCTCCCAAGTAATGTTACTGAACTATCAGTAAATAAATTTAAGAGTTACGTTAAGCGTAAACTAATTTCTAAAGCATATTATAGTATTAAAGACTATATAAATGATAACAATGCTTGGGACTGAATTGCTTGTAATAAAATGTTTAGTCCTTACGACAAAAAGTTGCGAACGTCGAAAAAAAAAGACATCCGACAGAGTTTCTTACAGGTTCTTCTCTGATCGGTCGCGATTTGAACCTGCAGTCAATTTAGGCTAAGTCGCTACCTACTATGACGTTTCAAAAGAGTTTATTATTTGTAAACCTACTTGAATAAAGATTATTCTGATTCTGATTCTGAATTCAAAATGATACCCATAATAAATAGCCCTTTGTACCTTTCTTAAGAAAGGTACAAAGGTAATTAATTGAGGTGTTTATTTCTTCATACTTGTTTTGTTTAGAAGTGGTAGTATTCGAAAAAAAACGCTTTATCGATTACAGAAGTTAACTTTTGAATTAATGAATTAACGAAGTTATCATTCAGAATAACTGTGCCCATCTACAGTCAGCAAATTTAATTCCAGAGTCTGGAGTACCTATCGCAGAACCACGTCAAAGTGATAATCAATAAAAGTCAATAAAAATCATAAAAGTCATCAACAGAGTGATAATCAATAAAAGTCATTTATAAGACGATACTGCGATTAAATATGTGAATGACGTTCAAAAGATGGCCAGCCATTATTTCCCAAATATAATTAAGCGTAGTTGCGCTGCAGCCCCGGGACATTGTACCGCGCCAAGCAGCAAGGCGACACTCGTAGATATTCGTTAGGGAATGATCTCGTTACGGCTGAAAGTAAACTTTGCTTGTAAACTGCGTCCTTTCTTCACAATGAATCGGAACGACAGCACAGACTTATTTGAATCCGGCTTGTGCAATCGTGGCTGTCTATAAAATTTGTGTCAAGTTTTAAATTGTCACGTTGAATCCGTAAATTCTTTGTGAATTCTCTGCTTTGGAATGAAATTTAAATTTAGTTCTTAGCTGTTCAGAGTCTTAATAAAACTTTTGCGCGCATTCACACCGCGCCGCGGGAGCCACCCAGCAGCAGAGCACAGCAACTTTGCGCTTCACCAAGAGACTCATATTTAATATTTATGATATAATTCTTCTCATTCCTTATAGTTTCCGTTGGCAAATGGCAAAGTTAAATACCCTCAAAATGTACCCAAGTAGATGACATGAACTACCGGAGGTCCGTGAAACATTGATTTTCATTTAGAAACAGCGACGAGCGAGCGATTGATCTAAGTTTATTTTGGGGCGGCGAATTGGAGAAATGGAACCAGTTTGTTTTGACTTCGCACACTAAATAAACAACAATGCTAATAGCTTAAAGATATTGGACCCCCGCTATCTCCCCTTTGGTGAGTATAACAATAGCGTGAGCCATTTCCAGGCATTTCCTATTTAAATGTGTTCCCTCGTTGACGACTTCGACAGGGGTGGCGGCGCAGCGCGATGACTCACGCGCGGGATCGCGAGCAGTCGCGAGCCCCTCGCCCGCTTCCTGCGCAAATTTAATTGACTGTGCACATTTGTGAATTGTGCTTAATTACTTATGCATTGTTATTATCAGTTTAACACCACTCAATAGTTATTCGTTACCGAGTATTTCAAGTTGGCATTTATATTTCTCAAACGACCTTTAACAAGCTAAGTTTAAAGAAATCACCATTGACTCTATTCTGCGTGGCCATCAGTTAGCTAAAGAGTTTCAATTTACATAATATGTGAATCGTGTCGTGTGCTTATTGTGCGATTATAAAAAAGTTCATTCCCAGAGAACTTCTTTATAATTATGTAACCACATTTTGCATAAACAGGCTAAGATGTTTACCAGTATATTAGTGACAGGTTGCAAGCCTATCACCTACTCGTAACAGCAGGGCTAGCTCATGACGGCGCGCGAGTTACGACGCGCGCGAGATAGTTTACCCGTCATTGTCTAATTAGAACAATCAGAAAAAGACAGGTAGTCTATCTCGCGGGCGACATAACTCGCACGCCGTCATATGTGCTATACTATAAGGCGTGCAGTACTATGAGCCTTTATTCTCTTAGTCGCCTCTTACGACATCCACGGGAAGACACGAAGTGGCACTATTCTTACCCGGCATCCAAAATGTGGTAAATAAGAAAAATATTTATTTTGCCTATGTAAAATTGTTGTCGTTCCGCCTAAACTACGTATATATTATATTGTGTATTCTGATATGTCATGGTATTCATTATTAAACGATCCCACTTTTAGAGATTTTATCAGACTTAACTCGCAGAATCAAACTAATTAAAATGAAGTCCTTCTTTCGTGTCGGCAAGAACTCGGGCTAAATCTTACTTGCCCAGAAAGCGGCTACCGTGGTAGCCCTCTGGTTACTGACAAGTAAGTCCTCACGCGAGCAGGTGGTCGGGCACGCGGGACAGTTTGTGAGGTGTAACATGGTTTGCAAGGGTTCTCCACATTCACAGCTAGCGTCTGCGCTACTTGAGTACCCCCACCGACACAGGTTATCTTTGCTTCGGCCAACCTGGGTCCTCAGCCTATTTAGACTTCTCCAGGTGGGCCAAGGTTCCTTATAGCCTGGAGGCAGATTTTCGTTGGGGGGGTACAGAGAATGTGGATACTCACTTGCCCAAAGCCTGCACCTCACGTCAGTAGGGTTTTCATCGGTAGGCTGCGTAGATCGCAGGAAGCTTTTGCGGCTTCGCAAACGACCTGCGGTGGGGGAGAGCCCGTAGAGTGGGTATCTCGGGTCACTTTCCTGTTTTTGTTTTTCAAGCGAACATGTCACTTCTCTACGGACTCTGGGTGGAGCTATTCCCGCAAGAGGATACCGACCGGGGTTGGCTTAAGACAGCCAGTTATTATGCGGCAGGTATTGTTCAGCTCTACGTCTACCTCTCTGGTATGTGCTGACCTAGCCCACACTGGGCACGCATACTCTCCTGCAGAGAAACACAAAGCTAGCTCTGTAGTGCGCATAACCGTTGGGTTTGCTCCCCAGTTAGTGGAGGAGAGACGGCGCAGTAGGTTATTGCGGGAACAAACTTTTTGTTTTGTGTTTCTGCAGTGGGTCTTGTAAGTCAGGGAGCGGTCCAGTGTCACTCCCAGGTATCTAGGAGAGTTACAATGTTGGATGGCGACGCCTTTCCAGGAAATGTTCAGCTCCCTATTTGCCTCCCGGTTACGTAGGTGGAAAGCACACGACTGGGTTTTGCTTGGATTAGGCCTTAGAGCGTTATGCTCGTAATATTCATGAAGGTTTTCCAAGGCAAGATTCAGTGTACTTTCCACGTTTTCGAAGGTCTTATCTTGGCAAGTTTGTCGCATGGGTCGTCCATTTGCCGTGGTAAAAAGATTTGCCAGCCTAGATACTCCGTTACGGTGTCTAGCTGTTTCCAGGGTGCGCCGCGGGGAGGCACTTTTTATGCACCCCAATGAAGTCCTAAAAATCATTGATTCAAATTTGATATGTGTTTGATATTTTACTATTGAATACTTTGGTAGTATTCATTTTAGCATCATTCATATTCCCGGCAAATGGATTGTATTTAACAACAATGACATTCCGTACAATGGACATTGATTTCTCCATTGGCGGGAAACTAGATTGGATGGACGTCTGCCAATCATTTAAGCACCTACGAGTAAATTTAAGTACAACATGAAGCACAATATACTTAACATGTTAAAAAAGTAAAACATTAAAGTTTAGGAATAAACGCTAATAAATTACATTAGCTTCTGTGGCTGTTGGTAAATTATGCTTAAGCGCTGACGCAGCTTTATCAACAATAACCTTATGCATTATTTTAGTCCAGTAACTTTATACATCAGAGATTGCGTCAAATCCGGAAGTTCTGATTTTTGGCAGACTTTTTTATGATGTTGGCCCAATGAATAATCCAAGTTTGTGACCTCGAGCGCCGAAAGCAACTTCGTTAAAAATCGAAACACCCGCAAAATTTTCAGTTTTTTGCGATTATAAACCTAAAGGACTAGTTTCCAGCTACGTAAATATAATGAAATAAGCTATTTAATATTCTTATTTTTAAAACCCGAGTGCTCGTTTAATACAGTATAATATACCGTTCTGGCTTTAAGCGCGGTCAATACTTTGAATTAACTTTTTTGTTAAAGTATTCCTCCGCCACACTGGTACACTTAACTCGGGAAAAGGGTTCCAACACACACTCCAATGTGTTAAAAGGTAAAGGAAGTAAATCACGAACGATACATTTTAGAACTTAACTTATTGCCGCCCGTTTGAATACTGCCTAAGGTTCGGTTGGGCATGCAATTGCACCCGTGAAAGCTCTGGGAAGTTTGAGGATTGGTTCCTTAAGACTCTATATATTTATATACACTAAACCACACAATAGGGCATCATACTCTCACCGTCTTGGACTTCGGTCTGTGTGAGGGGGGTGGCAATCACACGGTTGTTAGGTTGCTTTCGCAGCAGACCCGACTGAACTTTACAGTTTACCTAGGGATCTAGCTAATTATGAGGATAAGGTAAGCCTCTAGGATGTAGTCCTTTGTAGAATAGGCCTTAGTAGTTAGGGTAGAATCACTTGACTCCTAAGTAGAGTTAGGGTAGAATCACTTGGCTAGGGAAAGTAATGGTTATTTTTATTCACTAAAATTTTAGGTGCATTACAAAACTGATAGCAATCAGAAATTAAATGAAGTTCATATTTAAAAACTTTTTTAGGATCACTTAAGGGGATAAGTAGGTAATAAGTAAATATTTTATGATAGAGATAAAACTATACTTTAAAATTCTCTTTTAATATTGCCTTAGATCAAATCATATGAACCTTTACTTGCTATAAAATAAATGAATTTAGTAAAGTTCAATAAGAAATATAACTCTTTTCAATAAACAAGTTTAACTAGGAACTATATCGCACGTTTAATCAAACAAAGAAATATCGTGAAATAGAAATTCAAACCTGACTTCTGTTAGTAGAGTTTTATTTAAAACTGAATTTGGTTTTGAGTTAATTATTTGTTTGATTAAACATGCGATATAAGATTCTGTATTTATATGATAAATAACTATCAATTTGAAATTTTAAGCAGTGAATAACTCCATGTCTTACTAAATTAAGGTTTCGTTCTAGATAAAAAACTAAACCTAATAAATCTAGTTTGGATTGACAAAACTTTGAAATATAAAAATGAGATTTTTGAAAAGATTTGATAAGTTGCAATAAAACTAATATATCAACACACTAAAGTGGCTTTATAATTCAGCTGTATATTTACTCTTACATAGCACAGAAAGCTATTATGAGCAATCAATCTAGCTAGAAGACAAAATGACTTCTGTATTACCTCTGTTTTACTATAAAAGATAAACATGTATACATGGTGAAAATTGAACATCTCATTATAGACTATAAAGTTACTAGAGTCATGATCATAACTTATACAGCGAATTAAGCATTATCAAGCTAAAAACACTTTTGTTATAATAAATTTAGAATTAGCATAAATACATTTTATTCGAAGATCAATAGAATCATTTATATTGAATGTTAAAAATAAATATTTGAATCCTCTCAATTTGGTACTTTACTACCATTCATGGCAGGAGTCTGCTCTGTCTCTGGAGGTTGACTATCGGAACAGACTAAGGTCTGCGTGATAGCAATCACGACGGCGTAGGTGGAGCCGTTTCCCCCTAAAAAGGGGCCATAACACTTATAATTTGTTGGACATAAGATTGTTTTATTTATGCTTCGGTTTATCTAGATTATACTTACCAATAATTATAAATTATTCTACAATAACTGCTCTTTTTATAGTAGGTTAACTATAGAGGTGATTAGAAATTCTGAATTATATAGGATTATTTAAAGTACGGTAGTTCTTCAGCAGGGTTTTGTTACCCTTTTTAAAGAACAACACCACAATACTCTTACTCCACGCCTCTGGAGTTCTTCCATGCTGAAGAACTACCGACCCATTTCACTCTTAAGCCACGTCTACAAACTGTTTTCAAGAGTCATCACGAACCGCCTTGCACGAAGACTCGACGAATTTCAACCCCCTGAGCAGGCCGGGTTTCGAGGAGGATATGGCATCATAGACCACATTCATACAGTGCGGCAGATTATACAGAAGACTGAAGAGTATAATCAACCCCTGTGCATAGCATTTGTGGACTATGAAAAGGCTTTTGACTCTATCGAAACCTGGTCAGTTCTGGAATCCATGCAACGTTGCCAAGTGGACTGGCGATACATCCAAGTGTTGAGATGTCTATATAACGCCGCAACTATGGCCGTCCAAGTACAGAACCAGTGGACTAGACCTATCAACCTGCATCGAGGTGTGAAACAAGGGGATGTGATTTCCCCTAAATTGTTCACAAATGCATTGGAGGATATGTTCGGGACGCTTATCTGGAAAGGGCGTGGCATCAACATAAACGGCGACTACATCTCACACTTGCGATTTGCAGACGACATCGTTATTATGGCCGAAACGTTGCAGGATCTACAACATATGCTGAACGATTTAGCTGATTCTTCTCAACGCATCGGTCTCCGGATGAACTTGGATAAAACCAAGATTATGCTCAATGAACATGTCACACCGGGACCGATTGCAGTGCAAGGCGATACACTCGAACTTGTTAAAGAATATGTTTACCTTGGGCAAACTCTGCAGTTGGGTAAAAACAACTTCGAGAAAGAGGCCAACAGAAGAATACAGCTGGGTTGGGCAGCGTATGAGAAATTACGTCGAGTTTTCACGTCGTCTATTCCACAGAGTCTAAAGACAAAAGTTTTCAATCAGTGCGTCCTACCTGTTATGACCTACGGAGCCGAAACCTGGACACTCACGGTGGGGCTGGTCCACAAATTTAAAGTCGCTCAGCGAGCTATGGAGAGGGCTATGTTGGGTGTTTCTCTGAAGGATCGGATCCGTAATGAGGTGATCCGACAGAGAACTAAGGTTATCGACGTAGCCCATCGAATTAGCAGTTTGAAGTGGCAGTGGGCCGGCCACGTGTGCCGCAGAACGGATAACCGCTGGAGCTATCTTGTTCTTGAGTGGAGACCGCGGATCGGCAAACGCAGTATAGGACGCCCTCAGACTAGGTGGAGCGACGATCTTCGCAAGGTGGCTGGCAGTAGCTGGATAAGAGTAGCCGCAGATCGTGCTAGGTGGCGTGCAATGGGAGAGGCCTACGTCCAGCAGTGGACTAATATAGGCTGATGATGATGATGATGATGATTTAAAGTACATAATATATGTAGTTAAATTTGTAAGTAAATGAAATTAATAGGTAAAGTACAGATTGTATTAGGTAGGTCGTGTTAGGAGTTACTTAAATAATTTTAGGGTTACTGTAGGTTCACAACGACTGGGTCCCTTATTATTTGTTAGACGATCACGAGCCATATTTAATCTTCATTTAATCTTAGATTGTTTCAAGTAAGAATATAGTAAATCAGGTAAATCAGGGTGTGTAGTATTAGCTATGGGAGTACACGTTAGATACTAACTCCGACAGTTATGTTGGAGTAAGTTACATTAGGTTAGTTAGTAAAAATATGTGGGAGGAAAATCTATAGGGGTGACCCGTAGGGTCCGTTACAATTAATCGCGTGGACCAAGATTCACAGGTTTGACCCCTTTAGGACTAGTTACATTCTCCGATAATTATAAGAGTCAAAGTAAAGCTAGTATAATATTATTAAGACGCTTGGTAAACCTGTCAAAACGCCAATATATAGGTCCTGGCATTGTTTGTCGCAATTCATCCTTACACCCCTCCTTGCTCGTCGTCGTAACTAACGTTTTTCTTTTCTTTGTCTTAATGCATGAAAAGCATAATAGCTTATTAATAAATAAGCTATTTTATATTTAATGGCTTAAGCCCACATACTTCTTTGTAATTTAAAATGAAAGTTTGAAAAATGATACGATTGTCAAACGTACTTTTTGTAAAACGTTTCTTAGCCATTGCATTGATTGACGAATTAAATGGATAATAAATGAACAGTTTGTCAAAATGATATGATACAGAATGAAAATTTGTTATTTTATTACTTATGTTATTTGTTAAACCTGGTAATTGTATAAAGATGTATTGACCAATCATAGCTTTTGCAAAATTTATTTATGTAATGAAAATTTCGCGTATTATCTTTTGGTAAAATCGACGAATCGTAGCATTTTGCAAAACGTTGGTTAAATGAAAATTTGTGAATTTACTTCTGGTATAAAGTCAGGTTAACGACAACATCTTTTATTTTTTTACCCGGAGTAACTCGTGTATCTACAGTTGAAACATTGGGAACAGAATATTAGTTGACAGCGTATCGGCGAAGTCAAAGTTGTGTAAAACAAACGTCCAACATTTTCAGGCGCGTCAGAGTTATGTTAGTTTAGTTGGCAGCCTACCGGGGAGTTAAAAATGCAGCACGAAACGCTTTTAATCAAATTGCAGCAGCGTGGACGTTGTTTCACGATCAAACTGGACTGAAAAAATCGGATACGGTGGGTCATGGTAAACAGATATACACAGAAAAACAGGACGTTGTAGTTTTTACTTTAAAGGGTCCGTACCAAGTACCTACTGAAAAACGGAATCCTTTTATGATGACACTGTTGCCTTTCTCCTGAACGGCTAAAGTTTTCGCTGTAATTTGGAATGTTTTTATTACCGACCTACGTCTATATTTAGTGGTTCGCACAAAGTCATTATCTTTAGATATAAGATATTATTTACATTGTGATGGTCCAGGGTAGCTGGGTAGGTGAGCATATGAGACTAGGGTGTGAGTAAGATTCAGCCCAGGAAAGAGGAAGTCAAATGTAAGTATGTAACTAAGGGCGCCAGACATACGTCCTATCAACAAATGAAATCATTCAAATAAAAGTGTTTAGTTACCCAAATTTATTAACCTTTTCATTTACTAGTTAAGTGTTGCTAAACATTGACTTAGTTAAGAGGATTGTGAAGCGAAGCGATGGTTAAATCGCGTAGCTGTCAAAAATACATACATACATACATAACATCACGCCTTCATTCCCAGAGTGGGGTAGGCAGAGCTACAGAAATACCAACAACTCTAAAAAGACTTGTTGATAATTCTGTAACCACATTTTGCACAATCAGGCCAAGAAGTTTACTAGTGTATTAGTGACAGGTTGCAAGCCCATCGCCTAACAATACTACAAGCCCTTATTCCCTTAGTCGCCTCTTACGACATCCACGGGAAGACATGGAGTGGCACTATTCTAACCCGGCAACCACACGGGCTAAAAAATAATCTATACAAATTTAGTTCCGGACGATAAGGTTTCTCGCCCCCTAAATCTAATCCGATTTCCACGAATCTTGAAATATTTTGTAGCTCTCACTAAAAACTAGGTCTGTACGTTTCCTTTTTTTTTTTGATTATTTCCGAATATATTTTTTGGAAAGTATAACGTGCAGTCCTATTTTTTTTATAATATCTACAACATGTGGCGACCTAGCGACATCTAGTGACAACTTGTAACAAACAACTCGCTAGCGCCACCAGCGTCAGACAACGCAACTAAATCTGACAGTGCGCTACATCGCGCTAACGAAGTTTCTTCAGTCGGTTGACTTATATACCACTTCCAACTTCATCCAAACGGACTTCGGTCCCCAGGCATAACACCCGCCTGGAGAGAGATCTCTCTATTGTCCTCTCTACTACAAACATATTCAAAAATCGTAAAAATCGGACAACTAAATTGTTTGATGCAACATGTAGGTTAAAGAAGTAACTATGTACTCACGCTGTCATCTTTGGATGAATACCTGCTTGGTTTAACAACTCTGGTGCCGGGCATACTGGATAGACGGTGCTCACTTGCCATAATGCCATAACGTCGACTAAAGAGTTTTGAGAGCAGCAGTTCGACGCAGTTTCACGTTGCATGAAGATAGAAAAGATAAAAGTTGTCTATTCAGTAAGTAGGTCGCACGAGCGCTTTTTCAAAATTCTACCCGCGCTTCCAAAGAGGAGACCATTGCTGAGAAGAAACGCCGCAAGAAACTCAGCAGCCAAGAGAAGATGCTTTTTAGTGGCTACAAAATTCAAGATGGACAAAACCTTGTGAATAAAATATTCGCAGTTAAGTAACTGGAAGAACAGGCGGTAACGAACCCGTGGTTAAACAAAGGAAGGTGTAGTAACTTACCACTAGCCGTGGGTTTCTTTTACGGTATAAGGCAAGAGTCAAAGCTCAAGTTTAAATATATGTATAGTTGCTTGCTGGAATTACTCTTATGAGGTTACTAAAAAATCACGGGTTACGACACGAAAGGGAAAGAAAAGAGTCACCGAAATGGCGGCAGCGAAAGTTCAAAAAGAAATGTACACTTACCAAGAGGACTATGGTTGAAAAGTAGACACTGGTTTGTGAATTTTATTATTCCATTTATTAATATAAAATATATAAATTAAACAAGTCTGCCATGGGCAGGGCCGAATAGCGACGATGTAAATCTGGAGAAGTTCGACTACGTCCTCGCATCTTTGAGATTAGTTACCGACAGAGGTCACGGAGAGAGGCCTCAAAAAATCGCCGAGTAATTCACGTTCGAACGTAACTATTAATTAACTTGAAGTAGTTAAACAAAACAAGGTGTCACTGGTATTTATGCAGTATTTCTTAAACAACAAATTGATACAAATGCATAATTAAAAGTAGGTATTTGTAAAAAACATATTGACGGATTGAGAGTGAATCTCTATTTGAAAACTACGCCGTACCGCCACCTTTTATTAAATTGGGTGTATGTGATTTTTTTAACGGTCCATTTGATTTTACAGGCAATAGAGATCATTTTTAAATAAAAAATGGACATGGACGGAAAGTGTTTTCATATGGTTTTTTTACTCCTAGGAGTAAAATGAGGCACTTTCCGTCCTTGTGTTTCAATCGGAAAACGGTTATTTCCGAGCATGTTAAATAACATTAGGTTAGAACTTTATGCCACCTAAACGTTGTGCATTATTGCCTAGGCCCGGAAAGTTTCCGCCGAGGCATACATAATGCTTTTCTCAATCAATGCGAGGCAATTATACAAAAACATAACGAGAAGTATTTATAAAAATATATCGACGAATTGAGCAGCGACGGCAGGCGGCAGGTCATTGTGACATTATTATAATTGTGATAATTTCACAATGACCTGCCGCCCGCCGTCGCCGCCCAACCCACCTTTTATTAAATTGGGTGTATTGGTTTTTTTATGGTATTTTTGATTATACAGGCAATATGTGGACAGGAATATGTTCTCATACATGTTTGAGAATATTAATTTTATTATTATTGACAGTATGCCGAAACACGAGTATGCTTCTGAATTAGAAAATAATGAGAAGTAATTGTATGCTGAAGGAAACTATGCGAAAGGTAGTTCTGCCAAAAGATATTAAGCCAAGAGTGCCAAATAATATTATGCAATACAAAAAAAAATATGGCAATAAAATTTCTCCAACACATTACATACATACAACTTAAGCAACCGTTGAACACTTGTTTAGTAAATGTAAATCCATATAAAACTGTCACTTTAGACATGTCTAGGGCGTTTATAAGTTTTTTGTAATGACAGCGTAATAGTTTTAACATGGACACTTAAAAAATACAATTTAATAGCGCTATCATTTTCACTCTCAACCCGTCACTGAAATGCAGAACGAGACAGCAACAAGGGGATTTTGGGGTTAGAACATGACGTAAAAAATAGTCCATAGACAACATTTCCGAAACGAAGACCGAGACGGTGGAGGTTCTATGCCCAGCCCGAGGCTGCCCTCCACCGGCTCCACCACGCACTCTGACGACAAGGGCAACATCAAATGGCAACATGTATCTGGCTGTTTGTGCTTTTCCAAGGCTTTTACTTAAAAGGAAACTCAAAAGAAAGAGTACTTTAGTACCTAGGGAGTAAAATGTCACTTTAGTCCCTAGAGATTAAATGCACCATTTTAGTCTGCCTATACATGGCTATTATGAGTCAAAGATAAGTGAAAAACTTATTATTTAGACGTAAACCCTATAATAAGCTTGACTTATCTTAATTCCGTGGAAGTTGGGCCGGCCATTGGTTTGGGATGCCACTTGCGTGGACAGTGGACACCCTTGCGTCGTCACACCTTCCTGGAATAAGTTTTAGGGCTGGTTTCGCGGTGGAGTCAGCGGAGGCCCTCAAAAGCCGCAAATACGGTCACTTGGTTGAAGTTACGTATTTGAGCATTTTGGGGCCGAAACCTTAGGGCCGTGAGGGCCAGGAGCACACCGTATTTTTAAAGACCTTTCTAAGCCCCTGGTCGACGCAGCTCGTGACCAAAATGCTGGCCTTTACATTAAGCATTGCCATTCGACGTGGCAATGCTGCCAGCATTTTGGGACCGATGCCCACTGGTAGCAGTCTGTTAGAGTGTTAGATTAGTATAGATTTAAGTAAGTTTGTAAGTTCTTTCATTAGTTTTTATTTTCTTGTTGAGAAATAAATATACGTTTTTTTATCTTGACTTATATCCCTGTAATCTGTAAGTCTCAGGTGAGCAGTTCTTGCTTTTTTTGTATTTTTTACTAGAACATTATATTGTATTGATTTTTTTACGGCGTAAGTGTAAATTGTGACAAAATCAAGGTACTTATTTACCTACAATAACGCTCGAAATCATTATGGTTCATTAAAACTTAGAAACGTGGGATAAAGGCGCCATGGCCATGTGCTCTCGCAATACTTATTTTGAAAGATTTCTTATTAGTTTGATTGCTCTATTTTTCAGTATCTATCTTACTGTAATTAATTACAGAACCCTCGGTACGCGAGGCCGATTTTTTTTCTTATCGCATACTAACCCACCAAATAGGGTCTGCCAAGTCACTCGTTTCTTGCTCATGCTTCCGCTGCACTTAGAATTAAAATGAACCCATGATTGCGTGCTCAGTCTTGCCGAGGGGAACTGCCCTTCATCAATATCCTTATTTTTACTGTTTTGTACATAAAGTTAGGGGAAAATTACTGCACCGTATAGGGTTCTATTCCGTATATTCTGATTTATTTGATGTAAATCGGTTTATATTGTTAATTGTTATTGTGTTGCTCCCTTTTTCTCATATTTGCAAGTTGTTAAAATTGTTGCTTATTTTGTATTTACTGTATTTTTGTGGACATATGTGATTGGCTTACTGTTTTGTATCATATTCAACTGGATTAAATAAATGGAAATAAATAAATATATAGCTTTATGAGAAGGATGGCCTATATGACGTCAATAAAGAGGCTGAACTAAAATCTGAAGCCCTTCTTGAGTTCTACTACAACTGTTCCAAAATTCAGACCGAGAGGTGTTTTTTTAACGCCCGACAAAAAAGGGGCTGTTATAAGTGTTTCACTTCTCTCGCTCTAAAATGACTAGCCTTGAATAGGCGGACTACAATGACATTTTAATCCCTAGGGACAAAAGTACTTTTTCTTTTTAATTTCCTTATAAAAAGCGTAGGAAAACTACAAACAGCCAAATATATGTTGCCATTTAATGATGTTGCCCTTGACGTCGGATTGCGTGGTAGAGCCGGTGCAGGGCAGTGCAGGCTGGGGCTGGACATACAACCTCCACCACCGAGATCTTCGGTTCGGAAATGTTGTCTATAGAGTATTTGTAATGTTCTAACCCCAAAAACAACCTTGTAGCAGTCTCGTTCTGCACACTGACGGGTTGAGAGTAAAAATTATAGCGCTTTTAAATTGTATTTTTAAGGTATATGTGTTAAAACTATTACGCTGTTATTTCAAAAATCTTAGACACACCTTAGAAATGTTTAAAGTGACATTTTTTTTTATGAATTGACATTTACTATAAAAATGAATTGACATCAGAGACAATGGCCGAAATTAAAATCCAAAAAGAAACGGAACATAACAGAAATTTTCCAGTATCCTGTTAATTTCCTGTTGGATTCAGTTCAGTATATGACAAGAAGCGTGTATAAAACATTATCATAGCAAAACTGAACCGATATGATTTAATTAACTCGAGTTATGAAATTAATTTTAAATCAATATTTTTGTTGTGATGCAGAAACAGAAATAATCCACTTATTTCTGTTTATATATATATGTACACCAAAGAAAATGAGTTAATCTAGATATTTCCAAAGTAAATAAGACTTATAGCAGTTTGGCTCTATTTTACAAAATTAAAACTGGTGATTTTTTTTTACTGTCGCGCTCATAAATTTAGGTGGATTAATACAAATTGTGGTTTTGAACTTGCCAAAGAATTTTTTGATACATTAAAATTACTGTTATAGTTAATATTGTTGAGTCTCTATACAAAGAAATCGTACCAATTTCACCATACGATGTTAAATTTAATCAAGGTCGACTGTTAGTTCATACATTTTGACAACTTTTCACGCTCTACTTAATCGTCTGTTAAGTGGTTAACATCGTATGGTGAAATTGGTACTTAGCTAGGTTTTATGACAATCGGTTGGACCGTTTAAGAGATATTATCAGCTCTGAAAGAAGAAATCGCCGAATCGACTTACTTACTTTTGTTGTATTATATTCAAAAGCGATAACACGAATAGTGGCAATTCAAATGTCTTTAACTATGTATAGTATACCAGCATTATCTGATCAAATAAGACCATTCAGACCATTCTTTTTTTTTCTGATAAGATCATTAATTTCATAGCCTTGAACGCTGCGATAGCCTGGTCCACACGTCTTGTCTATGAAAAAACTATTAAAAATCATTTCTGCGAGCCGTATAATATAACCGTCGTGTAGCAGCGACGTGTATCATGATAGTTAGTAGTATGTAACAAACAAGCCGTATCTGGGACGTCGCAATCCGTACTTCACTCGTATTTAACCTACAAAAACCTTATCGGCAACGCATAATTTAACGCAAAAGCCGACCAAATGAAGTGCGCCTAAGTTCACATATTGCTAATAGATTCTTGGAACTCCGAAAATGTATCTCATACCATTTTACATCATAATTATTACTCTTCATAAAAATATTTCAATACTAATCATATACCTGTTTATTTTCAGGATTTTAAAAATATTTAACTGGTAAATAAGGTTAGGTTAGTTTTGTTTTATAAAAGTCCTAAAATCAGAACGGTTTCAGTAAAATTCACTTCAGGAGTTGCGATGATTATGAAAAACAATTAATGAACAAAAAAATATGAGCAATTTTTTTCGCAGAAATTATGAGTGTACTCACAAATCAAATTTATTTATTTATTTAAATCGTTATTTGTATAAAAAATCGAGAGACCAATTTTATATGAGCCAATATGGACGCGACGAAATGACCTCACAAACCCTGCTGCTGCCGCTGCTGTGGTTCTTGCTAAAAGAGATAAAGGCGCCTACAAGTTAATTGATACAAGAATGTGGCTGCAGCGCGGCAGAGAACGCGACGCGCACCAGGCGTTTATTTCGATACATTTAACCTTTTCAACACCATTGACGGAGGGCTTAATGAAAACAAAATCACGATCGCGTCCTTTGTATAACGAAAGTTAGTCATACAACCTGTATGGGTAACTTTCGTCACACAAAGGAATCAATTAAGTTTTGTTTTAATTAAAGCCCTTAACTATGTACAATTTTTTTGAAAACGACCCATATGTCCGTCATGGTTGACAGCGCAAAATATACCTTAGCATCTATGAAGCAAAGTTGACATTCGCCCTGGTTTTTTATTTGACATAGCGTTGAAAAGGTTAAACAACCGTAACCAGTAGATAAAATATTGTACATGGAACCTGTACAATTTCCGTCTACCTATTGTTTTAAATTATAATCCCTTTATTATATGTAGGTATTATATTAAATGAACATTCGATCATTTTAGGGGAGCATTCATTCGTTTACATACGCACTATGTAAAGTTAAAACCTGCATTTGTATTAAATAGTTTTGGCGCGAGCTACGCTAGTTAGCTAACTAGATGATTGTCGGGTAATGCCCAGGCCGTTGCAATCAAACTGATTAAAAGATAGCTGATGTCGCGAAGATGATTTGATTACAAAACATGGTTTTTATATATTTGCCACTAACCAGTTACATTTTGATCATCGCAATTATAATTTACACCGTATTTATTTACATTGGTATATGATAAATTGGTAATTCACACATTTCGAAGAGTTTTGACCTCGCCCAAATTCCATTGGTGCAGACAAATAACAATTATTTTTCATTTTACGCTGAGATATGAAAAACGTCTTCATTATGTACTTATACTAGTTATATCCCGCGGCTCCGTAGCGTAGAAGTCATTTATCGCTATTCCCTCGGACACAGTCCTATTTTCCGAAATTAAGAGTAGCCATGTCCTTTTCCAATACTCACGCTATCTCACTCTAAATTTAATCGAAATTGGCTAAGTGGTTTAGCCATGAAAGAGTAACAAACACTCAGACAGAGTTACTTTCACATTTATAATATTAGTAAAAATGAAAAAGAAAAAGATCTGTATGTTAGGGTAACAAAATGCAAAAGCCCCTAAAGTTTTATCAATGGATCGCGGCCAAATTTAGGGTAAGGGTAAAGTAAAGAATAAACACATTTAAATCTCCCATATTTAGCTCCTGGCACGTATCGTTACACCGTGCAGCATGATCATCACTTTCTCTTACTTCCTTTTTTCTAGTTAAACATGTGCCGTTACGAATTATCATATTTTAGTTAATCAGGAGTGTTATTCTGTTAAACAACTCGACCCTCTCTAGCAAATTAAAGTTGTCCCGAGCGCTCGTAGGCAGGATGCGCAGAGAGCAGATACCTACCGTCTTTACTGCCACGACTGTACTACTGTTTTCAAGAACCGTCTAATGTGTGGAATTAACGTGAGCGCTCTACGCCACCATCTAGCAGCTTACGTCAATCCTATAAATTGTCGATAACGATAACATTCTCGCAATCCGTTTCGTCTAGGGCCACTGCTTTGTCGACGACACCAGCGACCAAAATACACATACTAAAAAGTTAGTAAATAATGCTCAGGCGGGACAACACGCCACCGACCGGTTAATAATTATCAGTTAGTGAATTGAAAACTAATGTTAGAATATCTATAACACCGACTCAGTTTTACTGAAGTAGGATGATCTTATTTTAATTTTTGTTTTGATAAAATTCCGTTTCATCGATTTGTTGAGGTGCCGACTGTCTCCAATAAAGTTATTATTTAATTTCACTTTAATATATATCGAAATTTAAAAAATAAATTAAATGTATTACATTGGTTGGATTAGGATGGTTCACTAGTCATTGTTATCGGTTTAAAGTAACTAAAAACTAATTTAGAAATTGCCTTCATCACAAACCAAATCCATAAAAGTTTTGTATCCTAGACAAGGTGCATTCGGTGAACGTTATCCTTATCGAAAATGTATAGGATTGGATTGACGTAAGCTGCCAGACGGCCGCGTCGAGCGCTTATACCTATAGGTATGTCAAGTGCATTCCGTTTTCAGTGTTCAAAAATTGGATTAGTTCCTAACTTGTTTAATTCCAAATTTGTTACTTTCCAAACTAGGCATTTTCCATTTTAGTCATATTCCAAACTCGCCATTCCATATTTGCCTCTATTAACATTATTATAGAAATCCTCTGTAGCGAATGATATTTTTAAAAGATGAGTAATGAACTGATTCCACTCGTCTATCATCTATCATACAGTTAATGTATTTCTCTTTGTAATTACGAACAAATTGAAAATTGTTTACGTTATTTTGGCGGTAGTAAGTTATCATGCCGACAACACACTGCTCCGAAGCCAACATTATTGCTTGCAAAACTATACTATAGGGGTGGGTGAAAGTAATCTAAAGGTAAAACTATAAAACAATACACACGGTAAGTTTTTTTTTTAATGTACCTAGGTACTTGATAGCAAAATGCACGTTTTACCGTAATCAAAAACTGTGACCGGATGATTCTTAGGTGGTTTAACCGCCGTTTTTGTTGTCTTTGCATATTATTCCAAATATAATTTACACGTCTTTCATTATTTACAAAAAATAGAAACTATCCCTGGTACTGCTTCTATTTACATCAAAATTTGCTCGTAGTTATCATTATTTTTGTCAATACATAAGTATATTAAAGAGAACAATGACGGACAGTTGAAACGCCAAAGAATCGCCCGACCAAGGTAAACATTGGTCACTTTTTCATCGATAACCGCAGAAACTGGTCATCCACTATGAGTGTAGGTAATCTTCCAGGCTGTCGTGACTTAAAAATGAAAGAAGCTCCAAACACTGCTGATAACGATAGCATGTTGCCGTCTTTAGAGAGCAACTTTGATACTGCATGCTGCACGCTGCTCAATTTCAATCCTTTTCTTTTTGACATGTTGAAAACATCCATGTCCCAAAAAGAAACGTTATGTAACTAACAAGAGAATTTTAGCAAATTTGGAAAAAATCACTGATGAATACCTACGAGTTCATATTAGTCCATATTTTTATATGCTAGAGATCAATTAATACCTATCGGTCACCATCGTACTTTAGGTACGTAATATACTTACCAAACAACATGGAGAGTCTTTGTTAAACACTCGCATTGGTTTGATTTAGATCATTCAGATGATCAAACATAACGCCGTCGTAAGTATGGTCACCATGCACAACATCTTTTAGGATACCTACCTACCGACCGACACCCAACTCATCACGACGGATCAAACTTCTTTACCGCAAACAATATAAGGGCTTATAAAAAAAAGATCACATGATTTTACTGTTGTAGATTTTTTTAACTTTGAGCTACACATTTATTCATTATTTACATATTGACTCTTATTCCTACGACATAATTATTTAACAATAAGCAACAATGTCAACCGCAGCATTTAAATGTTTCTGACGCGTTGATTGGTTTTTAATTCAAGCACTTAGCAATTAATACAAATAGTACTTAATACAAATACAATTTGACTTATATATTGGTAGCGTGTAGGTAGGTTCAATAAAGGAAATTAAATATTAAATACAATGTATTATACATAAAACGACACAAAAATGTAATTCTATCTGATTCTATTATCTACGCTTTGAAAAGAGTGGTTCTTGTGTTTAGTTAATACGCCCCATTTATTATTAAAAGAAGTGTGTATTTTGGTGGACCTTGGAATCCCGAAAGTTAAAAACAACACTGAATTTGAGTCTCGAGTTCAATTACAAAAAATATCAGGGCTTTCTCGACGCGCTCGTTATACAATTCCTCCCCAATGAAAAAGTTCGTAAACTAAAACGCTGTGGGCGCTATTAAAACAGCGCTTTGAGCTCGGTGATGAAATGTCCATAGCCAATGTACATATGTATAAGTAGACATGGATAAATTCATCCGTGCGATTGATTTAGACTGGGTAACGGGAATGGACAGCTCCGTCATTAACTACTGTACTATTGCTCGACATTACACGGTACTTTTACAATTTCACATATAAATGACAGAAGACAGCAGTGGACTGTCCTATTTTTGCTACAACTAAAGCAATACTACTATTAACTGGAGCTTCAGCACTTAATTGAAACACATGTGTATTTTTGAGTCTTACATGAGGACACAGTGTTTACTGAAATTATTACACACTGTAACTATAAATCACTAAAATAAAAAACAGCAACGGCAGAACGGTTACCGTTTTATCCCTAATGGATTATCACGAATTCTTAACTTACAAGAAAAGTGCTGAAGAAATCTGGTTAGCCACAAATACGTAGGTAGGTGGGTACGCCACTGTTTCTAAGGATCGCATAATAAACTCATCTCGCCGGAGATGCCCGTTTGAAGACACGTCAAAGTTACGTCAAGTCATGGAAGGTTGTAACTTTTAAGGTGTCTCAGCTAAAATCAGTTTATTAATACGGCCCTAAGATCGGTTCAGTATAAGAATAGTTTTACATTGGTACGTCATCAGTGTCATCACATATCTATGTTAATTACCACATCCATCACTTTATTACGTTTAGATTTTATCAAAATTTGACTTAAAAGCGTCTCGGTAGCAAATTAACGAATAATGCAAAACCACTGTAAATACAATATCCGCAGTAAAAAGAACATCAACATGAATATGGTGCGGAGATAAACACATACTTATGTAGGTAGGCGGCCGGCGGTAACGCTGATTACAGCAATACGCGCTTTTGCATCTCTTTACAAATTAATAATTATTAAAACAAAATGTTTATATATTTAGTTATACAGACAAATAAATCAACACAGATGAATTAAAGTACAAATTATATACATTATAGTAGTAGCAGAAAACCAATGTTTTGTGAAATAGCCGAACTAGTTGGCAATCTATTTGGTAAGAAGGTATATGTGGTCGCACATTAGGCACCTACACCTAACCTCGCTCATTAGTACAGCTCTCAGCTCGATGTTCAAACTCTTACGAATTATTTGCTCAATATCTTCGTTAAACACGAGCAACCCATTTAAGAACAGTTATTTTCAGAGCAATTATCATTTCAATGGCACTTTTATATGCTTAGATTTACGCTACCAAACTTGGTAACGCGCTTTTTAGCGAACATCCATATTGACGACACGCTAGCCTAGTTGGTAGTCACCCTGCCTTCGAAGCTAGAGGTCCTGGGTTCAAATCCCGGTAAGGGCAGATATTTGTGTGATGAGCACTAGCATTTGTTCCTGAGTCTTGGATGTTTTTTAAGTATTTAAGTATATATTTATCTTTATAAGTATGTTTATCGTTGTCGAGTACACTAAAATAAATAAATCACAGGATATGGGTACTACATAGTACAAGCCTAGAGCTTTTGTTTGAGGACTGGGTCGATTTGTGTGACATTGTCCAGTGATTTATTCATTTTAGTGTACTCGACTACCAGTGCACTAACAGTACCTACTGTTCGCGAGCAAGACGGGCACTAAATAGTGCGTCAAAACGTCAGCAGCAGTTTTAATTGATCCTGATCGAATTTATGCGTAGAAAATTACGTTTTTTTTTGTTATGGTACTCGATAATGCAATCAGCACCCTATACGATATGCAATTTATTTCTATGTCCCTGTACAATTCGTAGGATTACCTTTTTAAATTGAATAGTTATATAAGTATATTTTCTAAATTTATCTCAAATTTTAATTGAGGCTAAATAGAAGTATAATATTCTTCACAAAGACTCAAGGTATCTTTACAATGTGTCCCTAACAATACGTAAGAAACATCT